>CAVNYO010000166.1:0-202330 GCA_963692855.1 Mycena citricolor | reverse complement strand
ACATCATCATAGCGACGGGACGGCCGGGCAGCGAGTACCTGCACGAGGATGGTCAGCACCACACAATAAGCACCACGGAATGGCAGGCAAAAACGCACCCGATGATGAGCTCGGTGATGACATTCAGCCCGACTTGCTGGGTGGTGATAGCCTGGATCATGCCAATCGGAATGACATACACGAACGAGATGGCGAGGGCGAGGATGAAGTACTGCACGGGGAACTTGGTGTCCCAGACGGTGATCGCGACGACACCGGCAACGAACATGGTCACCAGGATGATGCTGTACCACCACTCGGGCACCTGCGGGTACACCGCCATCAGGCGCGCGTGGATGTCCGGCTGCTCGTGCATCGAGCGGCGCGCCTGCGTCCAGATCTGCTTGCGGAAGAACAGGAACGCGTGCGTGATCGTCGCGGTGATCGACGCGAACGAGAGGCCGTACGCCAGCGCGAAGGTCGTCGACAGGTACAGCGGAGAGTAGGCTTGGTACTTGGCCTCGTCGAACGTCTGCCAAGCGCGTCAGCGACAATACAGGGCTCTGGAGACAGGGACGTACACCCTGATCGTTGAGGATGGCAGTGACGTTGTAAGGGCTTCCAGTTTGTCATACGAACCCGAAGTGGAGATGGCATGTACTTGCTGTACCACGCATTGGTGAACTGGAAACATACACCCCATCAGCAAACGTAGATCGCAGAGAACACAGACCACGCACGTAGAGGATGGGCGTGAGGAACCAGAAGAAGAACAGGAATCCGCCGAGAACGTTGGCCTCAGCCCACCAGGGCGTGGCAAGCGGGGAGCCGGTGTAAGCAATCTGCGCCCAGTCGAAGGTAATCAGACCCATGGCAAGACCATTGTTGACACCGAACAGCTGGTTGACAACAAGGTTGTTCGGCTTGATCCAGCACACCCAGGAGAAGAACGACAGGGCAGTGAACAGGTAGCCTGTCAACCCCAGAAACGTCAGCGAGCAGATCGGGCAAGGCACACACGACAGACGGCACGCACCAGGGACAAAGTACCAGGCGACACCGCATCCCCAGGCGATGTAGAAGAACTTTTCACGCGACATGCCCCGCGGGTACCGACACCGGCGTACTGCTGCGCGTGCAGGGTGTTGAAAAGCGCGCAGGTGACGAGGTTGTACGGCCAGATCATCGACGGCGGCTGCACGAGGAAGCGACGAGCGATACCGCCGATGGAGAAACCGATGAGCTGCGTCGACATGACCACGAGCCACTGGTAGCCGAAGTTGTAGTTCTGGTGGTAGAA
Source organism: Mycena citricolor (assembly GCA_963692855.1). NCBI lineage: Eukaryota > Fungi > Basidiomycota > Agaricomycetes > Agaricales > Mycenaceae > Mycena > Mycena citricolor. The sequence goes on along the minus strand of CAVNYO010000166.1, from coordinate 201,051 downwards.
TACGCGCTGCACGGCGATGATGTCCGTGGCGTACGCAGATCCAGAGCCGACACCCGCCATGATAGTGATCAGGACGTGCTCCTTGATGGTGAAAGGACCGGGGTTGAGCTCGACGCCGAAGATACGGAAATTCGGCACAAGACGAGCCCAGAGACGACCGAGCGGGAACGTCAGCAACTGGGCGACCATCTACGAGAAGAACGCGGCGTCAGTCCAGGAATGGGAAGTAAAAGCGGGGACAACGCACGCTGCTGACGGTGACACTGGGGTAGCGGAAGAAGAAGAACTGGTTCAGGCCGGGGATGATGATGGCCCAGATGAGACCAAGCGTCCATGCCCGGACGGTGGAGACGGGGACGGTGGGGTCGTCAGTGTTGGCGACGGCGGACCGCACCTCGGGGTAGGGGGAGTCGTCCTCAAGGACACCGGCGATGGCGGCATCCTTGTCCAAGTTCGGGTCGTCGAACTCGGGGAGCGCAGCGGCCTCAAGGGCGGCGGCCTCGTCGGAGGTCACGCCCTTCTCAGCGTCGTGCACGTCCGCAGGGGACGCAAACTTCTCGTCTTCGTGGCTGGACATGCTTTGCGATAGTCGACGTCGGGAGGGCGGACGGACGGACGCGAGAAGCGGAAGCAGAGCAAGGGGGGTCCTTGGGGCTTGAGTTCCAGGCCTCGCGAGTGGCTGCTTCTTGTATGTCTCGTGGACATGTGGAGAGGCCAGATCTGACAGCCCGCACCGAGGGATCACAAGAACCACACTGGAAGGTCCATATGCAACCTCCCAGGAACCGAGCGCCGGGGTTTGATTCGTAGATAACGGTTAACACCCCCAATTCGAATGTCCATCGTTGATCCGTGACTCTGTCGCGCGTTGAACCGGCTCGATGACCGTCGATGCGCCTCTGGTGCCCGACAAAATCCCCGCCGATGCGCGAGCGCGAATTTTTGCAGGCTCAATCAGAGGCAAAAGAAGCAGCTGTCCTTCTAAATCGGGCGATATCGGACAAGCTCTGTTTCCCACGGGTCGGCTGCTGTGAGATAAGTACCGGCTCCATCCTCTATGAGCGGGCGCTCCACCGCTCATCGCTGACTCCTACAGTCATGAATGAGGCCATCCCGAGCTGAGGAGACACCGAAAACGGGACCCTAAAGTGAGTCGTGCGACCACATGCCATGGGAGATAAGGGGGCTCGCGCCAGTCAACTAATGACACATGTTTCGATCCGCTTCACGGCCGTTTTCTGCCAAAAGCCAAGGATCTATTTTCGAAGTGGCGAGTTCATGGGATTTTCTATTGGGCAGCACATGGCGGAAACAGGGCCCGTTGCCTACCTATCTCGCGCCGCATGTGCCGGTGGATATTCTCCTGGCCCCCGCCTGTCGTCGCGCGCCGCTGTAGCGCAGATACTGCTCTTAGCGGTGGCAGACGACAGTGATGGGATCCGATGCGCGTGGGACCCAAGTGTCGGTGGCATTCCTCGAGCAGTGGCTGCCTTCTCAGCAGATCTTCTCCTGCTTCCCCAATTCGGGGTTTCTGGGAACACGACGAGTCAGGCATCGAGCACCAGGTGAGCCCGGTATCAGGCCAGACCAGACCGCTATTCTCCCGAAGGCTGGGACACGTCAGCGGCGGCTAGTGTGAGACGAGAGATGCCCATCCTGTCCATTTGTGTCGTCCCTTATCATTCAGATTGGGATATGTTTATGTATGTCCCGCTGCACATGCGATACGGCCATCCAGACATGACGAGCCCGGTTTCGACCTGCGCACAATTCAGTTGGTGCACACGAAGCTCCACGGATCTCTGCTATGCATGGGATAACAGTCTGGACCGCGACGGCAAACGAGTCAAGCTATTGAACATTGACGGGATGATGTGAACGTCCTTTTTAGGTCTCTTCCGCAGCTAGTACGCACTCCCAAGCAATCACGTCTGTATGCAAGATCCTTGTGCATGCACCGCCCGTGCCTTGGTCCCCTCGAGGAAGCGCTTGAGAAGCAGCGAAATCAGACTTGGGCCATGATCACCAGCCGTGCTTCTTCTTTCATTGTTCTGTGTTGGCATTTTGGCATCAGCATCTCTCCAAACGCCGCCCTCTGTCTGATTGAACCTGAGACTATCACCGTCCAAGTCTAGCTTGCAAGCTGGACCCCGCGCATCACCGGGACCTTCCCAGCACGTGACTGAACGCGTCGCGTCCTACCGGCAAGCACGAACAAAGCGCGCTGAATGGTCGCGCGTATGACGCACATCTGGTGGCCGTGAGTGTGATGAAGCAGTACATGCGTGCTCGAAGCTTGTGCACCAATGCTGCGGACACAGATATCAACATGTGACGCGCCCCGTGACCAGCCCGAGCCTTTTTTGAGTTGCGTTTGCCCACCGACCCTCGCCGATTCACTTTCTGCGGATCTCTGACTTCTATTTCCCAAGCCGTGGTCTTGGTTTATTAGATGGAACTCTCTCCCGGAGTCCTTACCTCACCGTCGATCCGTATCGAGCCGATTACAGGATCAGGTCGCAACCCGCGCAACTGAAGAGCGGACTGGGGCTCCCGATTCCACACTGTGGGCTAGTTGTCAGCTTGATAACAGCAGCGCAGCGGCCCATCAGCTACATAGTGCGCTTGATAATAATGCCTGACACTAGTGCGACATTCATGCTAATGGATCAGATCGCAACCACGGCCCAGGGAGTTTTGACTCCAATACTTACTTGCAATTGACCGCGAATACGTAGACTGGCCGAGGGTTTCACGACTGACGGCAGCCTGGGCGAGGCACGGCGATTCGCTCCTCGCGATTGAATGCTGGCTCAGCTATCCCCGTTGCCCTATAAATGAAGACACGCGGAGGCCAGCACGGTGTGCATCCAGCCAGGCTCAACACGTGCCAGTAAGTCTATGAACCTCTGCCCTCCCCTAATTGCAACCGTATATCTTAACTCAGACCCGCAATTGAGCCTCACTAGAGTCCTCCCATGCTTCTTCTGCCCGTGTCCTGCATCGCATCTCTCCCGCCGGAGATCCTCGCGCTGGTGTTCGAAACCGCGGTCGGAGATCACGCAAGATGCAGCCTTCCAGTCGGGCTATCTGCCGTCTGCTGGCGCTGGAGAATCGTCGCGCTTTCTACCCCGAGGATCTGGAACACGATCTTCATATCCCGACCCTTTCACATCGTCCGCGCGATGCATTTCCTCCCGCGATCTCAATCCCTCCCGTTCCATCTGCACCTTGATACGCGCTCTTGGGGCGCGAAAATCGAGATATCTGATACATTGCGTTTCCTCGAAGAAGATATGCATCGCTGCAATTCGATGACTCTGCATCTCACGGACGGACAACTCCAAAAATGGAATAGCACTCCATTCGGCTTGTCCCGCTTGCAGAATGCGGACCTCCGAATTCATTCGTATGCGCCGGACGAGCTCTGGGGACCCCCGCATTCCTTGGATCTGTTTTTAGAATCTCTCCCGCGTGTCAGCTATCTCCGGCTCTCGACGAGCTTGCCCGTCGCCGCAGCCTCCTGTCTGCTGCATCTGAGAACCCTGGATGTCAATTGCGCATGGGCGCGCACATCGCCTGGTGGATCTGCACCCTCGCTCTTCCGCCAGCTCGAGCAGTACGCGCCGGGCATCGAGGAGCTGATTCTTCGTGGCTACTCTGGGTATAATGATTTCCCGTTGACGGCCCTGGATGTCCGCCGCCGCAGTACACTGCCCTGTCTCAAGTCTCTCGTCCTAAATTTCCGCGACGCCTTCCTGCTGGACGGGGTCATCATCCTCGCACAGACTCTCCTCGCGCCCACGCTGCGCCAGCTGCTTATTCGGCTTCCCTCGGCCGACGACGACATGTACCCGAGATCTGGGTCCCTCCTCTGGCGTGCGCTGCTTGTGGAGTTTGCCGCCGCTAGTGTCGCCCATTTTCTCGAGGATCAGGAGGGCCTCGGGACCAGCTCGTTTCCCGGGCTACGGGGATTTTTCATAGCCGGAGACATGGGTGTGCAGGTTGATTTGTGCATCGGCCGACGGGCGCCAGACGTCCAGCCGCTGCTCGAAGACGGTCATGCGAAAATGGACTGGTTCCTGGATTCTGAACGACTGGACGCGGATGTCAGCGGGGACATCAAGGACGAGGTGTTCGACACCCGTCTGCGACATCGATGCTCCGATTTCTGTCTTATTCCAGGGCACAATTCGAGTCCGTGGGCGTAATCACCCCATAACACTCACCACATTACAATAGATGCCATTAGATACTAGATTGGATGGGACGGCGTGCCTCAAGATCTGGTGTGAGAAAAGAAACTGGAGCTCTCGACAAGCGCCAAGTCGCACAAAATGCTAAAACCGTCGACTTTCCGTTCCTGGCGTGAATATGAAGACACCATCCGTCCTCTCGCCCGCCGAAACGGGTGCTGTCGCGCCAGAATTTACGTCGATGACTGGAATTGGTTTTCCCGGCTTTGGCAGCTCGGTGTCAGAGCGTCAGTGCTCGACTGTTCCCTTCACTGAGCCAGCCGAGCAGATGCTACTAGAAAATGTCACTTACTTCCTGTAAACGACATTCGCACTCAGAATCATGCGAGTAGAAGGGGCATCTGTCTTGGCCTGCCAGCAGATTTTCTATACCAAGGTTGAGTGAATCCAGTTGATCCCTGAGAGAAACGTGCCGTGAGTTCGATGCTTTGTGACTCATTCGGGGTTTTCCCTTGAATCTAGACTCTTCTCTAACCTCATTTGCTGCTTAACAGGCGTTTTTAGGCATTGGAAGTTAGAGGTTGAAACATCGTGGGAACCGGCACGTGTGCGGCGTGATCAGTCAACGATGGATACCTGCTCCCTGTTTCCGTGTGAAGCCACTCAAGAGCGTTGAGGATCCGTGTGCGGCTCACACTCTCGAGGAAAGCTTCAACCTTAATCCGCTCGCACTCTCTCTGTGCCTGGCAACCTCAGGCGTAGAGTGTCCCCAGTCGACAGGGTTGTCTGCCAGTGCGGGGCCTGGACGCCAGCCCTCTCGTGCTCTGAAAGCATCACTCAGAACGCGTCGAGTAGTCTCAATGATCCGATTGGGCTTGCACCCGAGCTGCTCGTCGTCGCTCGTGCTACCTTCGCGCTACTGAAAAGTTAGCCTCTCGGAGCGTTGCCCCATTGACCATGGACCGCTTCTGAGTCCGGCCGACTCCATGGTGCACGGCTGTCCGATACGCTCCGCGGTCCATCTCCATGGCATCCTTGGATCACCAGCCGGATCTACTCTCGAGTGCTAGCGATCAGAGGAGGGAGAAACACTTGGAGGAGGGCCCAGCAGTGCGCCAGAACAACCGGCCTTCAAATTCATGCGTTGGCACTCCTTCTCGCGCTTCACTGGGACGCCGTGCACGAGTTCTAGGGAAGAGCATGGCGTCCCAGGAGTGACGAAGCGCTCCTACGAAGCGGTCTCCTTCGAAACGGCGCGTCTTTTTGCTCGCGAGACGCTAAACAACCGTGACGGACGCAGTTCTGGAAAATCCAGGGCCTGCTGCTATTCGCGTCGCGCTCGCTGTGACACGATGAGTCAAACAGGCTTCGATCTTCTCGCATCAGCCCATGGGCTTCGCTCCGTTTCATTCCCCGCATCATTTGGCCATTCCACGGACTTGAGGCGAAGGCTTCCAGACGCGTACGCCTCACTCCCTGCCTCCCTGGTCGGGCCTGAGCGCTATTTTGGCTTTGACCAAATCGTGTATCTCGTTCTTCATTGCACACCATCTCCCATCCGACACGCGGTGCCGCAGTAAATTCGGTTCGACTTCTCATTTGGGCGCGGAAATGGAAGATGGCTCGATCAAGCGGCGGCTGTTTTCCGCCACTTACGGTATGTACTTCTGGTATTTAAGAATACCAGACGCGACCTGTTTTCTGTGTGTGTTCTTTTGCTTGCCGCCCCAGCTCTCTCTCATTCGACATCCCACCAGCAATGCCGTTTCCGTCGTTCCTCCATCACGACAAGCAGCCCGCTCGAGGAGCGTCTCTTCTCCGACGGTTCAATGGATTGTACAAACCGCCTCCGACATTGGGGTCTCTGCTGGCTCCCAAGACGTCGAAGAAGATGGGAAAGCAGTCCTCCACGCTGTTTGAGCTTGCGCAACCAGTGTGCATATCACTTGCCCCCCGAAGTGAGCCGATTCCATGCGTTCTCTTCACCGACCAACACACACCACTAGCCTCACAAGACTCGTCGATCTATGAATCCTCATCGAGCAGCTCGCATTCCGATGCGAGTTCATCTCGCCAAACACTGGAATTGGCCCGACCCGTTTCGGAAACTTCTGCCCCTCCAGAGGCATGTGCATCGCCGCAGCGCGCGCAGATGAGGCCCCTGCGTCCGGCGCTCAAACAGGGAAGTGGCAGATTCAAGTCTTCTTCGCAACGCGCCAGTACGCAAGGCACGTCGATCCCCTTCCTCTTTCGTCCCAGTTGAGCTGACCTGTTCCGTGCAGACCTGCACGTGTCGTTCCTGCTCCCCTCTCGGCCTGACCAAGACGACGAGCCTTCCGCACTATCGTTTCACACCCTTTTCGCATACACGCATCTAGATCATGCCCCCCTCTCCTACGACATCGCCTTCCCTCCCTCCAAGCAGACGATCCTGCGCCGAGGCGCACGGGACCCGATCCCCATCGAAGTGCTAGACGAGCCCGCGACGGAGCCACCCATGTACACCGAGCTGGTGCTGCACTGCGCGCACTTCCCGTGGGACATCGTCGTCCACCCGCACACCGCCATCGAGGCGCCCGCGTCGCGCCGGTGCGGGCCGCGCATGCCCCCTCGGCGGCGCAAGACCCCCATCACGAACCTCGACGTCGTGTGTGCCGTGCACGACGCGCTGTCGGGGCGCGCCTCGGGCGACGAGTGGGGCCGGCTCTCGACCAAGGTGCAGCGGCGCATATCCCGCTCGTACGAGGCGCGGTGCGTGCAGACCGGCGGCGGATGGGACGCCGGGGTGCGCAAGATCGACTGGCTCGAGGGCAGGACGCGGCTGGTGGGCATCGAGATGGTGCCGGTGAAAAACTCGGGGCAGCCGCGGGCGATGCTTGTGTTCAAGACCCCTGCTGCATGAATTGAATTGGACTGGCGAGGCCCGGAGTCTCGTTCAGGCCGTGAAAGCTAAACACCCTCTTGTACATATATCCGAACTCTTTCGCAGTCGACGCCTTTACATGTTACATTGTTGTACATACGCCCATTGACTATCCTCAACTGTAGAACACCCACTCGCACTGTATATACTGTAGATGACCATGCTTTGCCCTCGAATGAAATTGTTGTATTCTACCCAGTCACGCTATCCCCAAACGTTAAGCCAAACTCTGATTCAGTTGTGTGACTACGAGCGAGACACACCACTCCCGTGAAGAGCGGAGGCGACTCAGACATGTCGTGACTGCGAGGCTCGCGCACGGATGCTTCGCTGCCCACTCCTTGCAACGCGCAGATGCGAGCCCCAACTCGCGTCCCACACGTCGATTGGCGTGACAGAAACGATCATCGTCCCTGCTGCACGGAGGAACATGTCAGCATTTATGCTTTTGCGCTCGCACCCAGACCGCAAAGGTGCCTGGCGAAGCCCACGAGCGAACAAGTCTCACACAAGCTCTAGCGTTCCGAATCCGAGTCCGCTGGGAGAGTAGCGTGGGTGGGTCCATGGCGGCTCCGAAAGCCAGATTGATCACCGGAGTCGGGTTTCGCAGCTGTTCGCTGCGTCGGCGTGCCGTATACTTCGGGTCTGGGAGGTGGGGCCCCGGGGAGTGTGGGAGTCTATGAGTTTCTGTAGGGACTGGGCCCGTTGGTAATAGAGCTGTAATACAAGTCGGACACTTACTCCACCGTGCTTTGACGTGCCTATTAACCTTGTGGCCTTGGTTCGTAGTTCTTGGAGTTTTCCGTTGACTCAACGCACTCCAATCCATCAAGTAGCTTTCGGCACAAGACGCGCGTCATCAGTTATGATGCATGTATGCATGTCGTCACGTGTCCGTGTTTGATGCAACTTATTTCTTCGATCCCACCTCATCTTATCGGATTCTGCAGTCCCACGGGCTGGTCCCTTATCCCGTTTCATGTAAGACACTGCTTCTCACAAGGCTCTAGCTCTCGATCCCCGCGGACTCTATCGACTGCCACCCACGCGGCACGGACTGCAGATAGCGATATAGCGCACACGCCACGCATCGTGGCAATCCGAGTGCCTGCCCTGCCCCCTACCAGCTCACAAACTCCGGATAATGTATTGGATCTACAATCAGTTGCACAGCAGAAGCTGCGTGCGCGGGAGTTATTTCCGCTGCGTCATAATCGGGTAATTTGATCATTCCCGCTTTATTCGAAGACACCGCACGAGCGGATCGAGGGAGAAGGGGAAGGACAGAAGCGGCGCAGGGCGCGGGACTGGTGCGGATTGATCTCGAATTCACACACCATGCACTGTCGAGATCTGCTAGACAATGAACAGATGTTTCTGTGCTTGGAGACATAGGATGGAAGGGGGGAAACTAGTTCGACTTTACAATGTCAGACTCAAGTCTATCGGCGTACTTATCATATGTGCCGTCGTTCGATCACCGTCTCTCCAGTCAACGCCGCTCGAGCATAGACGCCTAGTCGATTCCGTTGCGCAGCTAGGCTACTGATCGCTTGCATCTCCGAGTTCTGGTCGATGCACTTGAGTAATCATCTCATCGATGTCTCGCACACTACTCACCACACGCCCATTGACAACATTAAGCCACATCTGGTCTGATTCCGCCAACAGTCGGCGTTCCTCTGGGTCACCCGCGAAGGTATCCTGGAGCCTCTTGAGCTTGACGGCCATGTTGTCCGGGAGACTCCAGTGCAGCCGGACATTGCCCCGCTGGATGTTCTTGAGCTTGAGGAAGAAGTGCCGCGAATTGTGGAAGCTCAGACACGACCCTCGCTCGATCAACCAGCCCTCCTGATGCTTGAGGAGAACCTGCCGCAGGAGACGTCAATGCTGTGAGACAGGGCGGGAATCAGGCTAGAAGTGGCCTACCTGGATCAGTGGATGCTCCTCCGTCCAGTCCTCAGCATTCTCGTCCGGCTGAATCGCAAATCCACCCGCAAGCAACCAGATGCAAGTGTTGCCCTTGCCAAACAACACACCCGTCAGCGCGTTGTCCAGCTGCGACGCCCCGATCTCCGCCCTCGCCGCGGACAGCCGGTCCACATAGATCTGCGGCAGCACAGCGCTCCACTGCCCGCTGGCCTTGCCCTTGACGAAGAAGCGGCCGGCGTCGCCGCTGGACGGGAACGTGACGAAGTCGGCGGCGAACTTGCTGTTCGTCCCCGCGAGGTGGGCGCGGACCGTCGGATCGATCGTCGAGCTGAAGTGGTCTGCGCAGCGGGTCATCTCCCCGAGAGCACTCGAGTACTACTACGAAGGCGGCGTACATTTGGCGGTCGCGACGTTGTGCGTGACCCACGTATCCGGCGCACTGCCCATGCTAGCGAGATCTCAGCACCATCACGAATGAGCGGAGGGGGCGCAGGCCCGCACCTGATCCACAGCGTCATGCTGATGTTCATCTCATTCTGGACGTGACGGAGCAGCTGGTCGGGGATGTTCTCCGAGACGAATCGGCGTCCGTGCGCGATGAGATACGAGTCCGGGGAGGCTCCGAACACGATGTGGGTGCTGGGGTTTCCGGCCATGGATCAGAGGGAGAGCGAGTCGATTCGGCATGAGTCAAGTTTTTGAAGAGGTCAGGAACGGGGGTGAAGTGCGATTTGAGCTGGACAGGCGTGAAGCAGTTGTCAAGCCACATAGGCTAGCCAAGAGAGGATTGCAACCATCTAGAGGTTAGATGATCAGACGACAACATACAACTAAGCACTAGTCCATTTGAGGATCTTGAGGAGATTGGTAATCAGAGCTCAGCGGTACTCATAGGGGAAGCCTTTCACGTGATCACGGACCGGGAGGTCAATCATAATGATAATGGATAATGGTATGGTGTATCTAAATCGTGAATGAAGCAAGGTGAAGAGGCAAGTCGGGTTCCAACAGGCAGAGATCATCTCCGTAGAGCAGACGCATACGACAACCGGGGAGTGGCAATGGGTTTATCTGGGGGGTGAGCGTTTCCTTCATACAGCTCTTCCCATTCGTCAGCCGTGTACTCTCCTTCTGGGATCTCCCAAAGCTCGCTTTGGACCTCCCATCCTTCGCTGTGGGCATCCCACTCCTCCCAGAGCTCGCTCTCAGCATATACTGATACAGCATCATCCTCCACGACATTCACCGCACGATGCTTCTTGCCACCTGGGGGGACGGGTTGTCAGAATTTCGACACCGGAGCATTGAAGGACGGAGATTCACCCCGTGGTTTCGCGGGTCGCGCAATGTCGAGCAGCGACACGACCATAGGCTGGGGCAGCGAGCCCTCCGCCCGTTTCCCGTCTGCGACACCGGCCGCCCATTCGGAAGCGCCGTCGTCTTCCAAGTCCGACGACACCTCCTCGCCGTCCACCTGGGGCGGGGAGACGAACGAGTCGCCGTTCCAGCGCATGCCGTCCATGCGCCCCGGGTTGCGGCGCCCGGCATCGGGGTACTCGACCTTCTTGCCGTCTTCGGCGGCGCGCGCCTTCTGTGCGAGGATGGCGGCGCGGAAGGACTGGCCTTGTGATTTGGCTTGGGCGCGGAATGCCTGCCGGATAGGAGTCAGCCCGCGTGCAGGGACTCGTAGCCGATGTGAGAGAGCGCACCTTGCGTACTACTCGCGGAGAGTTTTCAGAAAGAGCTGAGCGCGTCATTTGGGAGTCACGGAAAGCGTTGTAGTTGTGGTGTGGGTGTGTGAGGGAAGAGGCAGAGACATAGCCTTATATAACGAGTGGCGATTGCGGGTCCGTGCGGTACATGGCCAGATTCGAGTCATGTTAACGTTCTTGTTAGTGGATGAGATAATGCCAAGTGTCAAGCTGAGTCAAAGTCAATGGGGGAACGTCGCGACTTGTTGAGTGGCTGTGCTGTTTCGGAAGCGGGTATCACGGAGAGTCACATCACGCATGAGACAAAGACCCTGACGGACACGACATTATCCCAGTGCTACTAGACAGAGAATCGACGAATGTTCATTTTGGGGATATTTCTATCACCCATGGATACGCTCATATGAACTATCATCTGCAATCAAGGCAATAAGAGTCGCGTCGCCTCATAGTGCAAATGGTAGATTGACATGCAAGACGCAGTGAGGTTGGACCCTCAGCACGAACGTCAGCTCTCGCGCTATTCACGGTGCTCGCACATGCGGCCATGGACGTAGCACCAACTGCATAAAGCATGAGCACTGGCACGCAGGCTCCGAACGCGGGGGAATCGCTCTCACTGGCACGACGTGACATGGGGCACAGAAGATGGTTTGCAGTGGAGCCGGTGCTTGCGACAGTCCGCGCACGCGAGCGCCGAACGGAGAATCGTGTTTGGCCGGTCCCTCCGCGACAGAAGCTGAAGGGATCCTGCGTGCGGGGCTGATGGGGAGCCCAGGGTCGAGGATCGTCCTTCTCTACCTCCTCCTCCTCCTACCCCGCTATTGCGCGGATCACGATACTCCTGAGCTTGGAGTTGGTGACCAGATTCGGCTTGAGGATTCAGAGGCGATATTGGGTACCGACCAGCTGGTGATCTACCACCAGCCCCTCCGTCAGGCAGCACGGTGTTCAGAAGACGAGAATCAAGCTGGTAGCTGTCGACGGACGGGCTAGGCGGAGATCTCTTGTGCAACGGGGCCGGATCATAGCGAGACGGTCGGCGTTGAGGGGGGACAGATTCTCGAGGGTCGGATCCAGCTCCGAGTAGCGAACACCGCGTAACAGGCGGATTGCTGTCCCACTGATCGAGGATTGCAGTCAGAACCCCTGCGTTGTCAATTGAACAACGCACGAAGAAAGCCGGATTCGGAGGGAGGTAGTCGCTACTTGAAGAGTAGGGTCGTGCTCGGAAATGTCCGACTTGGGATGTATCGCTAACGCTGCCTAGTACCGCCTCGTCCGAAGGTCCGCCGAAAACGAGAGCAAGTTCGGGGGCACGGATTTGGCATGGCTTGGAGGGGTTCATAGCAGCCTTTTCCGCCAGGTGCAGGGAGGGCTCAGGGAACGGAGAATGGATGTGGGTCATGATGATAGCTGGCGGCCCTTTTGAAGGACTGAGCGAGGAAGACATCTCAATGGGTTCTTCGTGTGTGCATGCATCCCGGGAACAATGAGGGCCGCCAATCCAGGTCTTCGCTGATCGTGTGCTCAGACGATCGTAGCAAAAGAAGGCTTGACAATTCGACGCTTCAAGGACCAGCGGTGGGCCAATGAGCAGAGGTTTCCAAGGATCGAAGAAGCGACATTTGATACAAGGATGATCAGCCATGTCTGAGAGGCGCTCATGCTCATCAGGGAGGCGACATCCTCGGGAGCAACTCGCTGGTCCACTCCACGAGAAGGCCACCTGGCCAGATTCCTATCCCATTGATCAAGCGCAAAGATACCGGTGTAAATCCGTGAAGGGCCCAGAGAGGAACCGATGGGCGCAGGCGCGGTAGGTGCTGGATAGCGCATACATACTGTAGCGGCTTTTCGAGTGATTGTTTTTCTCTACGTCGAGGAAGACCTATGCATCCCAGAGCAGTGGTGTCTTCCCAGCTTTCCTTGCGGTTTTCGGAGTCGATCGTGTGGGCACGCAAGGTTCGGATAAGAGCACGACATTAGACGGAACTGGACGAAAACGATCCCACCCCACAACGTATCCACTGTCAGTGCTCCGGCAATGGGGAAGAGAGGACCACAACAATCATTGATCCCTGACAAACTGTATGTGGTTCGGGAGCAATGTAGGATGCGGCAACGAAAGAAGCCTGGAACAGCGACTTTCAGACTCAGACTCGGATGGGAAAGGGGGCTGCAAAGGCAAGGATGGGCACGTGTCCCATCATCATTCTTGTGATCAACTCGAGTTTACTTGAGAGCATGGGTTTCCCTTTACTGTGACATGGTATCGGAGCAACAGACTAATGAGCGCATCCTCATGTTTTTAACGTTAACGAGTACTCATCGTCAAGCAATATTTAGTAGTAGTGATAACTTAAAACCTACAGCAAGAGTCTACCCCGCATGCATTCTGTTGGGGCTGAAGATCGGTAGCGGATGCGCCTGAAGTTTGTCAGGAAAAGAAGCTCAATGGATGCAGTAGTCGCACCTCCGTATTGAAGACGAATTCTACATTAAGCAGTATCAGCCAGCTAAGCGAATGCCGCGAGCGAAAGCACACACCGTCCAGCGGTATCACACTGTCATCCGAAAATAGGAGATACAGATACTTCAAGGTTTCGCTCTTTCTTGAGGGTCAGCATCTAGAATAAGAGTGACGGACGGTCACGCACAAGGAAGAACGTCTCTTGCTTATCCTCCCATTCCACAGGAACAGCCTCGACGTTCAGCACACCCGCATAGCCACCGTCTGGAATGCGGCAGTGTTTCTCGATGGCCTGGAAGATCTCCCAGCCGTAGTCGCGGAATTTGGGGTGCCCGGTCAGTCTCCAGGCAATGAAGAGAGATTCGACTGTCTCAGGGCTTGGAGAAGGGTGAGCTGGTTGTTGGACGATGAGGAGAGTCGCGTACCGAAGGATGTATCTTGCATCATACACCGGCGGCTCCCCAACAGGTCTAGTAGGGATTGAATGCACGTGAAGAACCCGGGCAGAAAACGCACTTGGCCCCTTTGATAAACCAGTCCCCTTTCTCGATGGTCTCTCGCACATGCACGATCTCAGGTGCTAGACCCCTGCTCATGGTGAGCTGACCAGCAGTCGCGCCGGCGAGAACACTTACGAGGGAGTCCGATACGTGTCCACACAACTCTCAACCAGGTCCATGCCCGCTGACCAGTCACGCTTCCCGAAAGGAGTCAGCTCTTGAGCCATGGGTGGTATCGAGACCGTGAGTTGAGGCGCGTGGGCATTCACTGCGCCGAGTAGCAGCGAACCACCCAGGAAGCACACGAGATGATCCTGTTTGCGGATGCGCACATAAGTTCTGGGTCGAGCCTCAGCTAGGATGCGGAAGAGTGGGATGAGACAACGAACGACTTAGTATCGTGCTGATTACGGCGCGGATGGATTTCTGCCGCGAACAGCAGTTTCTTGTCGTTACTCCGGAAGAAGAGGTTGCGATGGATGGCGTCCATGGCCGCGGCGTACATCTAGAGGAGCATAAGAGTCTCATGAGCAACAAAAAAGCGGATCATACCTCGCGATATACCTCTTCGATGCGGTCCTACGATCGGAATCAGCCAGGCGCCATCCGGAACCCAGGAAACGTACAGTCTGGATATACTGCTTACTGACCAACCCTTGAGTATTTCATTCGGTGAGAGCACCAATGAAGAAACGCACAGCAAGTATTCGTAGTAGGAGTCTCCTCGAGATCCAAGGCGGATCTCCGCATTCATGAACTTCCCAGCAGGCATGCTGCGGATTCCTCAGCCTCGCGTGTGGACAAGAGAACCCGCAGCGCACCTCATGAAGATCGGCACCAAGGCGTCGCCCACCCTAGCTGCTCGGATCACGTCCATGACCTTCTCCACCCTGTCCCAAAACTCGCCGCGATCTGTGAGGTGAGCCAGGTACCGGAACTCGAGCTGCAGCGAGGCGGCTTCAGCGGTGCTCACGAGCATCCCGAGACCTGGCTCTGGTTTGCCCTTGCGCTCAGCGAGATTGACGAAGGAGTACGGCAGCCCGGACGGGCTGTTGAATACAGGGAGCATGCGCTCGCCGAGATCGGTCGCACGAGCGAGGAACAGCTTCTTGTCGTCCTCTGAAGGAGCAAGAGCGTATGCTGAGAGCAGGCCGCCGAGAACACGGATGGTCGTCTACAGAGAGACGCGTTTTGAGTCATACTGCACACAGTCCGAAAGAAGAAAACCCAGACCTCGAACGTGCTGACCTCCCCATTCTTGTCGAAGTCGAGTTTCTCCGCGACCCATCGGCGGGCCTGTCGATACTCGGTATCTAGCCCCATCACAAGCATCGTGTCGATCGCATCGATCACGGTGTACCCGATACCTCCAGCAGACGTCAAGTTCGAGCCACGCCGGCTGAGTGGGTGGTATTCGTCAGAGCCGAAGGCGTCCCGCGAATAAGCCCGCCACGCGTGCTGTGCACCTGTCAACACTCGGGCGCTTCAAAGAACTATGCAGTAGGAGTGCATGCACCTTGAACGCGCGCACCACCGCATCCCGCTTCTCGGTGTCCGCAGAGAAGTTGACCTCCCACGGCTCTTCCACGCCTGGCACTGCCTGCCATACGGCGTTGGCTTTGGGCTTGAAGAACTCGCCTGGGTTCTGCCGGCCGAGAAACGCAGCGTTCAGTCATCGAGGGGGAGAGAGCGATCCAGTCAGAGGGACGCACGGAATTGTACAAAGTCTTCCCCGCGACGACAGCCAAGCTGATCATGACAATCACACCGCCGACGAGCCCAATGAAAGCCAAGAGCCCACCCTCCTCGTTCTTCCCCTTCTCCTTGCCCTTCTCCCTTTCTTTTGTCGCGCCCTCGGCCGGCTGAATGCAACGCTGCTTAGTTCTCGAGGAAGGACCGCCGGGGCGGAAGAACAGAGACATACGGGTGAGGGCTGTTCGGCGGGCCTGCGCTGTCGCAGCGTGGAATCGGCCATGGTGCGAATCCGTGCGATGATGGAGGCGAAAAAAGGGACGCCGACTTCGGTATCCCGGGGTGGGGCGACCTTCACGCGACCGTGCGCGATCCAGGCACTGATGTGACGCTCTGTGACGCGCCGCCGTGCGTGACAGTTGAAATTGAGTAGCGAAGATAAGAATGCGTTTTTCCTCCTCTTTCATGAAGGAGGGCGTTGTTCTGGAATGGATAATTTGGTCGCAGTGAGATGAAAACACGACTCAGATTAGATTCCGGTTGATTTCGTATTTCCAATTGACGTGTAAACTGAGGCTGAACGCGCCGCAAGTAGAGAGAAGGTAAGATAGGAAAAAACTTTGCCCCACTGTATTGGGATGATCTGGACTCGAACACCCAATTCCAAAGGGGATTAGGCTTCAGCGATCTAATGGGCAGAGAGAACCGGCCTGAGACTCCACTGGAAGACCGCCCAGTCGTCAGACCATCCAATTGGTATCCGACATACAGTCATTTTGTTTGAGAACCGGGTATTCTTTGACAGAGTTTTCTGGCTGTTTTCAGAGTCTCAAAATGTGGGCAAAATCCAGCATGGGGGGATGAGAAGGATGAAATCCCCCCACAAGACAACGTTCATATCAAATCATAGTCCAAGGTACATGGTAGAAGTAGAAAGAAAGATAGAAGGCTATGTACAGGTCAAGTACGTATGGAACTCTCGGATGCCTCTACTTGTGGCACTCGGAGCGGTAGCGGCCATATCCGTGCGAGTTGATCGAACCGGTGAACTCCATGTACGAGGTGCGCTTGTCCCGAGATTCCCGGGAGAGAGGCAGGTGCCCTGCAGAAAAAATAGATCGCTAAGATGAGCTGATTTCAAGGACGGAGTCACGGACAGTAGGAGTGGTCCCGGACACGAGAGTCAAAGCCGAAGCGGATGTAGCCATCCGCCACGAAGCCTACACGACCGCGGGACTGCTGTTCGCAAGTGGTAGTTTCAACCTTGAGTGCTCGTCAGTGTCACTGCAGACGTGAAAAGTCTCGACTGACGATCATGCTGCAGTAGTCTCCGAACTCCGAACGGACATCGACAGAGCGGGTGCTCTCCTTGCTGATGGTCTTCTCAAAGCTGCAAGAAGTTAGGCTGAGATCAAGTGTAGGAGGAGACCACAGTCACTTCTTCCCGAGCTCGTTGCTGAACGAGATAGAGTCCCGGTAGGGCGTGGTGGCTTCGCCGATGTTGGGGATATCGAAGTCGATGCTCGGGACGGTGTAACGCGACCCGATGCTCGCGGCTCCTGCATGACGGTGTCAAGAGGAACTATCATGGTCAAAACATCTTGTTTCTCAACTGGTGATAGACTCTCTGATCGTCGTCCCCGATCCAGACAGGGCCTCCAGACGGAGGATACCGCTCCGGCCGACACGGTCCCCGTTAAAGGTCCGCTCGCCGGTGTTGCATTGGGCTTGTCCCGTGCGTTCGATGGAGACGTGGTCGTCGGCGACACAGGCCCTGGCTCGGTCCGCACCGTCCTGCAGGCATATTTCAGACTGCAACTTCTGTGAACGTAGGGAGCAAGGCATACCCAGTTTGTCCAGACATTGTATCGGCCTCGAGAGGCAAGACTTCCTTTGACATACCCATCGAGGTCGGACCAAGCAGGAACTATAAAAAAGAGAAAAGTCCATGAGCAAAACAAAGCCGAACCGCAACAACTGCCTACGCACGGCTTTGGAGCTCGCCGACAGAGAGCTCGGTGCAATGACGACCACGCGTCACCTGTCTGGCGGCCAGCTGGGTCGAGTTACCGCTCGGGTCGATCAGCGCATGGAAGTCCTCGTTCTTGAGCCGGCCGAGTGCCTTGAAGTCCTTGTCGTACGCGACGGTCCAGTCCGTGTCGTTGTCCGATCCGAAGGCAGTGGCTTCAGCGGGAAGCGTAGTGACGATGTCGACACTGCTGAGGTCCCGGGCAGAGCCAGGCCTGCTGATGGACGCAGCGCTGGAGACAAGAGCAAGAGCAGAGAGCACAGCAGCGAGGAGGTTGAGATGAACCATTGTCGAAAGTCTGATGAGAACCAAGTATCGATGGGGAGAGGAGACCTTCGATGAGTACTCTGGGTCGTCCGGGTCGTCTTTTATACAACGCGGAGCGGCGGCACACGGAGTCGGGTGACAATTTTCATCCGAGCCGACGGAAGCTGTGAGCGTGAAGGACAGAGGCCTTTTCGACATGCCCAGACCTCCCTGATTTCCTCTTTCATGGTGAGCGTCAACCTCCAAAGGCATTTTGAGAGTCTTTTTCCATGCGTCGACCTCCTGTCAGTCACATGAGGAGAACCCTGAACACTGCAAGAAATCCGCAAACAAGACGAATAACCTTGTCTAACCAAAGGGTTCAAAGAGAAATCCTGTTCCATTCCTTTATCCCCCGACGTATCGGGGCGGCTCGCCGTTCAGGGAGGTTGGTTACTGCAATTTGTTGAAAGAGAAGTTGGTTCTGACACAAAACCGTGCGCAGTCGCGGAGTAGAAGCAGATAATTATGCAAAACAGGCCGTCCAGGAATATAAGAAACAGGATGGCTGCGCTGACGTCGGATGCGTTCCGCCATGAGCGGGGGGATCTGAGCGGGGGAATGAGATGTGGCAGCTGCTCGATATTGATGGAGTTTATTCCCACTGACACTACACAGCCATCAAGGTGGCGGTGTCGCTTTCCAAATGTGACTAAGCTCGCACCCCATAACGTGACGCAACCTCGGTTGAAGCATCGGCCAAACTCGTCGCAGAAATTTTCTCTTCATGTTGGAAAATATCGGAAATATAACCCACGAACTATGTATCGTTCACGAAGAGGAAAGAATTTCGTAGAGCAAGGAGGTCAAGGAATCGGCTTGAGCCATTCCCTACTGTATAAACTCCCTCGCCCACAGATTCTTCACACATTATAAGAGCCCAGATTGGCTCTTTTACCAAGCAGGAGAAATGTTGATGTGATGGAGCTCAGAAACACCGCCGAACGAGTCAGCACAACAGGTCATGATCAGCAGCGGAACTCTACCGCAGGAGTGCTTCTTTGGTACTCCCGCGCATGCCCTGATCCCCTTTCGTCATTCTTCGAGGTTCCCAGGTGACCTTTTCATCCGAAATGCTCCGCAACTTGATGCGCGCCGTCGGACTTGATGAATCTGCCTTCTCCATAATCTTATCAGCAATGAATGCCTACTGAGTCGCGTATCTGATCACAGTCCCAAAGAACCGGGCTCCAGAAACGCAGGGCTTGCTGCACTGCAGCAAGTTGGCAGTGAATCATTTAATTGGTCCCGGTGGACGCTGGGCTAGCGAAATCGGATCAACATGTGCCGAACCCTTCCCTCACATTATCTCAAAAGATGGCACATTTAGAAGTGATCTTCCTTTACGCTCAGGTAATTTTTTATGACGAGATTCGCCACGGATGCCCGATCTCTTACTTAGCAAACCGGTTCCAAAAAGCAAGCGGGTAATATTTTCTGACTCTACGGGCCGTCGCAGAGCATTCTGCCTGCTCTGGCTGTAGGTGTAAGAAAACTATTTAAGCAAGAATCTTACGGTGTTCATTGCAAACCATCATTCATTTTTAGCTAGCGAAAGATGATTTACAACATCGTGGTCCCGACAACTGTCACCCTCCTCTCCTACGTCGTTTTTTATGTCGCTCGCTCGCTCTACCGCACTTGGACGTCGCCACTGAAGTTTGTGGACGGCCCTTCCTCGTTCAACTTTTTGACCGGGCACTCAATCGTGGTTGCTGTGTGGATGCTTCCTGTTATCCAGGTTGTCGCAACTGAATCCCCGACAGGACGTGCCAGAGATCGGGGACAAATGGCGCGAGCAGTATGGCTCAATGTTCATGACCAAAGGCATGTTTGGGGTACGAGATTGTTTTAGATGTATGGAAGTGTCACTCACATCAGCGCACTGGTAGGCAAACGACCTGCACATCAAGGACGTCAAAGCTGTTGCGCATATCCTCGGCAATAACTTGCTGTACCCCAAGCCGTTCGACCTGATGGCTAGTCTAAGCAGAATCCTGGGGAAAGGGATTCTGTCTGTCGAAGCGGATCCGCATAAGCGTCAGGTATGCCTTCACAATTGTTTTTGCGCGAGCTATGCACTCATATTGTGGATGCGTACAGCGCAAAATTCTGGTAAGTTTGCGGAATCATGGCGGCTTGAATCGCTCTGGCTCTGAGAACTACCCAAGCTCCCCGCGTTCAATATCCAGCAAATTCGTATGATGAACGAGGTCTTCGTGGAGAAGGCAGTCTTGGTAAGCCCTTTCTGTCTTCGCTTGGACTTTCCAGCTCAGTCGGTGCAGTTGCGAGACTTGTTGGCTGCGGATGTCGATAAAGCCGGCGGAACCGCAACCGTTGACTTGGCTGAGATGTTCCGCCGAGTTACGCTGGATATCATCGGAGCGACCGGTGCGTCTGTTTGTCTCGAGTCCATGAATCCCCGCATCAATCAGTCATGCTAGGGTTTGGATACAATTTTCAGTCTCTCGAATCAAACGGCAAGAATGAAGGGGACCTGAGCAAGGCCTTCAGCGGGTTGATCAGCGTACCAAACGCCAACTTCTATCGAGCTGTGCAGCTTGCCCAGGCTACTATTCCGGCTCTCAAGCTTCTCGTAAGTGACACACAGCGCCAGAGACACTCGACTCCGAGCGACTCGAGTCCTTGCTAATCAGCCATCTTCTAACCGCTACCTGGTGGAAAAAACGCAAAGTTCGCGAAGAAGACGCTTCATACGGTTGGTTCAGCCCTTTTGCAGAAATCTCAAGCCGAGGCACGAGCAATGGGCGAGAAGGAACTGGGGTCAGGGCGTGATTTGCTGTCCATTCTGGTCAAAGCGAATATGTCGGCAGATATTCCAGACAGCCAAAAGCTGACCGACGCAGAAGTCATCTCTCGTACGCGGTCATGATACGTGGTTGTGGGCCGAGCTGAACTCATCCGTCACATATGTGACATTTCAGAAATTCCGACATTCCTGCTTGCTGGACATGAGACCAGCAGCGCCGCGCTGGGCTGGGCCGCTCATGCATTGTCCAAGCATCCATCGGTTCAGGAAAGGCTTCGTCAAGAGTTGCTCACCGTACAAACCGATACCCCGACCATGGACGAGCTCAACGCGTTGCCCTACTTCGAGACTGTTTTGAGGGAGATTCTGAGACTCTACACCCCCGCAGTGTTTTCTCAGCGTGAGGCACTGAATGATGATGTCCTCCCGTTGAAAAAACCGTTTGTGGACCGTTGGGGTGTGTCCCATGAGAGTGTTCCGTACGTGTTCTCACGTTCTATTGTGCACGCAGTGACCGACAGATTGCAGTGTCCCACAAGGGCAGCTGTTCACGATCCCACTGCTGGCCATGAATACCGACAAGGAGATTTGGGGCGAGGATGCGCTCGAATTCAAGTGAGTGTCATTGTTTTAGTTCCCAGGAAAGTATTCGATTATCCTCGTTCCAGACCCGAACGGTGGAATGACCTCCCAGATGCCGTGGATTCCATGCCCGGAATCTGGGGCCACCAGATGACCTTCCTCGGCGGTGCTCACAGCTGCATGGGCTTCCGGTTTTCCATGGCCGAGTAAGCCAATGTCACTCGTCCTTGGCGCACACGCTTATCACTTCGCGTGCAGACAGAAAGCGGTTCTGTTCAGCCTCCTCCGGGCTTTTGAGCTCATGCCTGGTCCAGAGCCCGTCGGTCCGGAGATTTCGCAGCTGTTCCAGCGGCCGGTCTCGTTTGCGTCTGATGGGAAGGGTGGACGGGTGTCTACGGGTGGTCTGCCCATTGTACTCAAGGCCCTCAAAGGCATCATTTGACCCTCTCGAAATCAAACTCTCGTATGTCCCATGCAGTTTTGGGGGATAAAGGTGGATGGAATGACCGAGCTGCGCTGATGGATCAATCTGTGCCTCGGAAATTCTTGTGTATAGTTTTGACAATCAATTTTTGGTTTGCTAGAACTAGCTGCAGTCCATCCACAACGTGTGCAGAATCAAATCCGCCACATATTTTTCGTTCAAGTGTATGGTCATAAAAATCCATGCTTCGCTTGTCCGGGACAATCAAGGGCGGAGATCAATGATGGGCCCAGGCTCGGGTGGGTGAGAGGGACAGTGTCCCCTCACAAGACAACATTCATATCAAATCACAGTCCAAAGTACATGGTAGAAGTAGAAAGAAAGATCAAATGCGATGTAATGTCCCAGTGTGCATGTGTATGCCTCTACTTGCGGCACTCGGAACGGTAGCGGCCATATCCGTGCGAGCTGATGGATCCAGTGAACTCCATGTACGAGGTGCGCGTATCCGCGGACTCCCGGGCGAGAGGCAAGTGCCCTGCAGAGACTGGTCAGCAGAATGAATGTGTAAAGAGGGAGTCACGCACAGTACGAGTGGTTCTTGACGCGAGAGTCGAAGCCAAAGCGCACGTAGCCATCCGCCACGAAGCCTACACGACCACGGGACTCCTGCTGGCAGGTGGTGGTTTCAACCTGGGTGCTCGTTAGAACGCTACGAGATCGGGGGCAAGGAAAGTCGTGGCTGACGATCATGCTGCAGTAGTCTCCAGGCTCAGAGCGGACATCGATAGAGCGAGTGTGCTCCCTACTGATGGTCTTCTCAAAGCTGGAAGAAGTGAGTCTGAGACCAAGTGCTGGAGGCAGCCGCAGTCACCCCTTGTGGAGCTCATTGCTGAACGAGGCGGAATCGCGGTAGGGCGAGTTAGCTTCGCCGATGCACGGGATGTCGAAGTCGATGCTCGGAACAGTGTAACGCGACCCGATGCTCGCGGCTCCTGCACGAAAATGTCAGAGCTTGTAATCACAGCCGAGTCGCATTGAGCCTCAACTGGTGACAGACTCCTTGACCGTGGTGGCCGATCCAGTCATGGCCTCAAGTCTGAGGACGCCGGTGCGACCGACGTGGTTGCCGTTGAAGGTCCGCTCGCCGGTCTTGCACTGAGCTCTGCCCGTGCGTTCGATGGAGACATGGTCGTCGGCGACACATGCCGTGGCCCGGTTCGAGCCGTCCTGCCGGAACACTTCAGACTGCCACTCTCGTGAACGCATGGAAGAAGCTATACCCAGTTTGTCCAGACGTTGTATCTGTCCCGGGAGGCAAGTGTGTTCTTGACGTAGTGGTCAAGATTGGACCAGACAGGGACTGAAAATGCGGTCGGAAAACATAGCTCAGCCGGGGGGATGTCTACGCACGACTCCGGAGCTCGCCGACGGACAGCTCGGTGCAACGACGACCGTGCGCGACGTTCCTAGCGGCCAGCTGGGTCGAATTGCCGTCCGGGTGGATCAGCGCATGGAAGTCCTCGTTCTTGAGCCGGCCGAGCGCCTTGAAGTCCTTGTCGTACGCGACGGTCCAGTCCGTGTCGTTGTCCGATCCGAAGGCGGTGGCCCCAGTGGGAAGCGTAGTGACGATCTCGACGCTGCTGAGGTCCCGGGCAGAGCCAGGCCCGCTGATAGACGCGGCGCTCGATACGAGAGCAAGGGCGGAAAGCACGGCAGCGAGAAGGTTGAGATGGACCATCGTCGAAAGGCTTGGTGGAACTGAGTATCGGTGGGCAGAGGAGACCTTCGATGAGTACTCTGGGTCGTCTGCGCTCGTCTTTTATACAGCGCAGAGCAGCGGAGCGCGTCGAGCAGGGAACATTCCTGAGCCGAGGAAAACCATGAGCGTCAAGGACAGAGGTTCTTTCGACGGGAACCGCACCACTCCATTTCATCGTTCGTGACAAGGGCCAGCCTCTCTAGGCACTGTTTCTACCCGTTCTGCATAGATCGGTTGCCTGTGGCCCGCAAAAGGAGGGAATGGGACGGTGGAAAAACTGTAATCGAGCGGGTAACCATGTGCAGCCCAACGACCCGAAGAGGCTCGCGTTCCAATCCCTCCTCTGCAGACGTGTCACGGAATGTCGTTCACTGAGCGGGTAATTTACTGGCATGCGTCGTACGAGAGGCTGGCGCTGATGCGCAACTGTACGCAGTGCCCGACGAGAAGCACAAGGTTGTGCAAAACGGGTAGTAAGAGCAGAAAGCTGAAGTTTGGACGGCTGCGCTGGCGTTTTCCTGCCTAAACCATCACCGGAAGGTGCGAGAGTCAAAGGGCGACCCTTGCAAGCGAGAGGTGGAAAGAGTTACATATGATCGCTGTTACGGGGTCGGTGCTCATTAGTGCGCACAGGGCAGTGACTGGCGTGTCACACCTCGGTGTGACTTGGTGGACGGCCACGCATTCGCTCTTGTTTTCTGGGAAGCCCAGGCCCTCTACGAAATTCCACACCCAAGATTGCGAACCGATTCAATGGAAAACACGTCGATGAGAGACGGCTTGGCTTGAGGCGATTTCCAGTCATCTTGCGATTGCGAGCACGTGACCGCTTCCCCCAGCGCCCACTCAGTTCCCAATCCCTGGACTGCGAGTTCCTCCGTCACTGGCTTGAGATTCCTGACTCTGCTACTATCCTTCCAAACCAATATGATCTATCGTATTCACGACATCCACCTCGATTCTAAGCCGGCGTTTGTGCGAAAATTCAATGAGATATCACGGTGCCCCGCGCTGGAACGAGCTTCGCGAGCGGATTGGCTCCGAAGCTGGCACGTTCCAGGTACGTCCCTCCGCTCATCATCCCATTTATCCCTCCCATGACTGTTTCGTAGCTTGTCCTCGATTGCCCCACACCCCATGCGTGTCGCTGTCACTTGGTTGGCCGTGTTGGTGTCGGACGCTGCCGCCGCCCCGCTCACGAGCAGCTTCTCGGCTGGGCTGCTGGGCGTGCTCTCCAGCAAGCCGAAGCTGATCTTTGGAGCCAAGAAGACGTTCAAAGTGCGTGGGGGCGTACTGTGCATGCCTCAGCACAGCGGTTCCTGACAAGATCGCCGGCAGATCGTGTCGTTCTCGGATACGCATTTTGGGTAGGGGGAGGACGTCGACTGGGGCCCACAACAGGACGTCAACACCTCCCATGCGCATAGTGTCGTGTTGGACAACGAGCGTCCCGACTTCGTGTGCGTGCGAGCAGTTTCGCGTCAAGGCCCATGTGAGATAGTCTAGGGTGTTCAACAGAGACTTGCTTACCGGCGAGAACCTCTCTAAGGAGAACGCGACCAAGTACCTGGACCAGGTTTGGGCGCCTACTGTGGAGAGGAGCATCCCATTTGCGTCTATCCACGGGAACGTCCGTCACCCTTCTCCATTCCTACGCGACAGAACCCGAGCCTTTGCAGCACGACCACTCGGTCAACATCGCACACGAGGAGGAGATCAAGTGTGCTCCTCGATTTACTTCGAGTGAACGTCCGCCTCACTCCGTCCCACCAGCTACGAGATTGCCCAACACGGCAAGACACTGTCGTACACCCGGTCGGATGTCGGACCCCGCCCGTATGGCTTGGCCAACTACTGGGTCCCTGTGTATGCCAAAGCATCGGATGTCAAGCCCGCGGTGGTGCTGTGGTTCTTCGACTCTCGGTCGTTCGTCACTGGAGAAGCTGGGCCTGTTCTCGACGCAGCGGATTACTATTGGGTTGATGAAAACACTGTGCCGACCTACATCGAGCAGCAAAGCGCTCTGATGGAACGTGTGGTGTGTGCTTCTTGGGAGGACGCAGCGATGAGACTGAGAGAGTTTCCAGTGGGAGAGTCTTCCTCCCGCCTAGGTGTTTGTCCATATCCCCGTGCAAAACGCCGACCATTTGGCTCCTCTGTACGTCATCTCCTGATATCAAGGTCAACGGCACTCACTCTCCACAGACCTAGCGCAGGAGACCACGACGATGAACCCGACCCCTCGGCACAAGGATTTCTCAACAACGTGTACACTGGCCTCGATCTTCCATTTTGGAACGCCGTCGTCAGCCATCTCAACGGTGGACCGTACGGTGGGAACGTTCTGGCAGTCACTTCCGGCCATGACCATGGAGAATCGTGATGTGCTCGTTCCACCGATTCGTCGGGCATCCCGATCTGCTTCAACGGGCATTCTGGATACGGCGGGTACGCTACGACGCACAGCCAAGTTCGAAATGGACGTGCATTCGAGTTGAAGCTGAGTGGTCTGGTGAAGAAGTCGCCCACGGTCAGATCGTGGAACAGCTGTGAGTGTGGTCTCGATATGGCAGAACTCATTCCTGATGATTTGTCCAGATGAGGACTCGACGACGAATGAGCATGTCATCCTGGGACCGCACTACATGCCGCAGTACAATGATCTCACGCGTTAACTTGAGGAATGAAATCAATCGGTAGCTGTAATAGAAACAATGCCGATCGTGATTACCAGGTCCTTCACACTGATTCTAGGAGACAAACGAAGCCTCAATCCTCGGCTTCATCATCCCGCTCTTCCAGCTCGGCGGCCTCTTCATCATCTTCCTGACGCTTGGTGACGACGTCACTGTCGGCATCTCCTTCGTCGTCTTCGCTCCTCTTCGATTCGGATGTGTCCTCATCGGTCCCTTCGGCAGCCTCGGCGTCACCTGCGTCCTCCGTGGCTTCATCGTCGTCCCGCTTGTCAAAGATCTCGCCCTCCTCATCTCCCTCGTCCCGCTTCCTTGCCTCGCCCTCGCCCTCGCCCTCGTCGTTGTCTCGCTTCTCGGCAGCTGTATCTTCAGCCTGTTCGTCGTCGTCCCCCCGCTTCGTTTCCTGTTCCTCTCCATCTCCGCAATCCTCCTCATGTCGCTTTGAGACCTGACTCAACCCCGCATCCGCATCCCCGCTTTCCTGCCCCTGTTTCACCTCGTCCTGGAACTCGACGATCCACTTTTTCAGCCAGTCGTTCGTGAGCTCTGACGTCCCGCTGTCGGCCATCTTCTTCTCGACGGCGGGGACGGTTTTGAGGCTGTCGAGCGTGTCCTGCGAGAGATTGATGTTGCTCGCGTTGACTGCGAGGAGGAAGTCGCGGCGCTCGGCTGGAGTGGCGTCCTGGTATGAGGAGAGGCTGAAGTCGCGGCGCTGTGTGGGACGTTGAGTAAGCCGGGTCTATGCAGGGATTGACGCTCACCGAGATGGGCTTTGCGTGAGCGCCGGTCAAGGCAAACACGACGGAAACAAGAGTGGACAATCTCATTTTGTCAAAGTCTGGACAGGGATGAGATGTCACTTGGATGAGGTGAGGATGAGGGTACTCACAAGTCAAGCTTTTAGAGCGATGTGAAGAAGGAAGAAAAGCAAGGTGTTATGTTATCATGTTGTCAGATGGGCGCATATACTTATAGCGGTGCGGAAGTGTGAGACATGTCGTGCGGACTCTGAGAGAATGTAGGGCGGGAAAGGGGGGAATTTGGCAAGGCAGGAGATCCGCGGAGCAGGGGAGTTTGGATCGACTGACTGAGTGGATGCTTTCAGCGAACGAGATCCATCTGGAAATGCTAATGAAGCCCTCGAAAGCATAGGTGGACAGCAGATCATCCCCAACAATAATGTTCATTTCAAAACACAGTCCAGTGCACAGGTAAGACAAACAGTTAAAAGGCAGTCCAATGCTCTAATGAGACTTTCGAAGGCTCTCAGTGGCGGCACTCGGAGCGGTAGTTGCCGTATCCGTGCGAGTTGATCAACCCGGCGAACTCCATGTACGACGTGCGCCTGTCCTCAGACTCTCGGCCGAGGGGGAGGTGCCCTGCAGGAAAGCGATGCGTGAGACGAGCAAGCATCCGAGGACCGAAGCACGCACAGTACGAGTGGTCCCTGACCCGAGAGTCAAAGCCCAAGCGCACAAAGCCATCCGCCACGAAGCCTACACGACCACGGGACTGCTGGTAGCAAGTGGTGGTCTCAACCTTGAGTGCTGTTCAGAACATCACGAAATCAGAGGCAGGGAAAGCCGCGGCTGACAATCATGCTGCAGTAGTCCCCCGGCTCTGAGCGGACATCGACGGCGCGAGTGCTCTCCTTGCTGATGGTCTTCTCGATGCTAGAGAAAGTTAGCACAAGGACAAGCATTGGAGAAAGCTGCAGGACCTCCTGCCAAACTCGTTGCAGAACGAGGCAGAGTCCCGGTAGGGCGAGGTCGCTTCGCCGATGCTGGGAATGTCGAAGTCGATGTCCGAAGCCGTGTAGCTCAATCCGATGCTGGCAGGTTCTGAACGAAGATGTCAGAGCTCGGAATCAGAGTCAAGTTGCATTGAAGCTCAACTGGTAACGGATTCCTTGAACGTGGTAGCCGATCCGGACATGGCTGCAAGAGTGATGACACCGTCGCGGCCGACGCGGTCGCCCTCGACGACCTGCTCGCCGGTGTCGCATTGGGCTTGCCCCGTGCGTTCGACGGAGACGTGATCGTCACAGACACAGGCTCTAGCCCGAGCCGCACCGTCCTGTCGGAGCGCTTGAGACTGTACCTCTCGGGCACGCATTAAGGAAAGCCCACCCAGTTCGTCCAGACATTGTATCTGCCCCGGGAGGCAAGACTTCCCGTGACATACCCATCGAGGTCGGACCAAGCAGGGACTGTGACAAGACAAACGACCATCAACGAACCGAGCACGAGCCGCAGCATTCGCATACGCACGGCTTTGGAGCTCGCCGACAGAGAGCTCGGTGCAACGGCGGCCACGAACCGCTTGTCTGGAGGCCAGTTGGGTCGAGTTACTGTTCGGGTCGATCAGCGCATGGAAGTCTTCGTTCTTGAGGCGCCCGAGGGCCTTGAAGTCCTCGTCGTACGCGACGGTCCAGTCCGTGTCGTTGTCCGATCCGTAGGCGGTGGCTCCAGCGGGGAGCGTAGTGATGATTTCGACATCGCTGAGATCCCGGGCGGAGGCAGGCCTGCTGATGGACGCAGCGGTCGATAACATCGCAAGGGCAGAGAACACAGCGGCGAGGAGGTTGAGATGAACCATTGTCGAAGGACTGATGAGAACCGAGTATCGATGGACAGAGGAGACCTTCGATGAGTGCTCTGAGTCGTCTGCGGTCACGTTTTATACGGCGTAGAGTAGCAGAGCATGTTGCGCAACGGTTTCCATTTCGAGCTCAGGTCAGCGTACAGGGAATGGGCCCTTTCGATCAGCCCAGAGCTCCCTCATTTCCTTTTCATAGTGATCTTCGGCTACGAAAGGCACTGCGTGAGCACGGGCGTGTAGGTCGATTTCCTGTTATTCTCGGAAGGAGAGCCTCGAAGCACAGCAGGAAATCCGCAAACAAGACGAAGGAGCTCGTTGGGTCAAGAAGGACAGGGAGGCTCTCGTATCGCTGCTTTCTCCCCCGACGTTTCGGGACGGGTCGCCGTTCGAGGAGCCCAGCTACTGCAGCGTGTGGAACGAGAAGATGACCCTCCGGCCCAAGGCCGTGTTCAGCGTCCTGGTGGAAGCGAACCATTAGACAAAACGGGATGTACAGGAGTTGAGAATATGAGAGTTTGCGCGGACGTCGGGTCGATCCACCGTGAGCGGCGGTTGTAAGCGGGAGATGTGAGATGTGATTTGGGAACTACGTGGTATGCTTCAGGGGAGTATGGCGACTAACGTAATAAGCCCAATTGGGGACTAGTGACTGATCGAATGTGACCGGAACTCCTGCTCGTAACGAAACACACAGGACCAGCAAATCCTCAACTAGGAATGGCCTTCTCTCTGCGAAAGCCAGGTTATCTAGGGAAATGGTTGATATTACATAAGCTACGGTGGACATTGAACCGTCGACGTTCGATTGCAGCGCTTCCGGTTTTTTGTGCGTTTCCAATCATCAGTGTTGCCTAACTGTTACCAGCCGAAAATCACCCCAGTACTCGTCGAAAACCTGAAGCCTCAGAAGGCACTCCCTGAAAAACCGAATTTCCTGCATCAATGCCGCATTTCGGCACATTAGTATACTAAAACGGCGACACTTTCCCTTGTGGGGGGGCTGAGTTCTAAACTAGACTTGAGTCACTTGACCCGAATGCTGACCGACGTAAAATCCCGCGCCGGATTCCTGCGGCATTTCCAAAAAGCCATGTTCATGTCACAGCACAGTTGACAAGTACATGCGAGCCCGACGTATCGAAAGAGATGTGTTCCCCCGTGGCAACTCTCGAGCGCTCTCACTTTTTGCACTCGGCACGGTACCTCCCATATCCGTGCGAGTTGATCGAGCCGGTGAACTCCATGTACGAGGTGCGCTGCGCCCGCGACTCCCTGTCAATGGGGATGTGCCCTGCAGCGAGTTCGTCAGCGATCTGGGCGAGTCTTTTCAGACATGGAGTCACGGACAGTAGTAGTGATCCTTGACGCGAGAGTTGAAGCCGAAGCGGACGTAGCCGTCCGCCACGAAGCCAATACGGCCGCGGGATGGCTGATAGCAAGTAGTGGTGGTGATCTGCAATGCTTGTCAGAACATTTACGAAGGCAAGGGATAGTCCCGACGAACCAGCATGGAACAGTAGTCTCCGGGCTCTGAGTTGAGAGCCACGGAACGGGTGCTCTCCTTCTTGATGCTCTTCTCGAAGCTGAATGGGTGTTAGCCTTGAACTCAGTGATGAAGTACATGGCACAAACGTTGTTCCGAACTCATTGGTGAACGAGGCAGCAGCAGTGTAGGACACACTGCCTTCGCCAATGCCTGGGACGCCGATTGTGACACTGGCAGTGTAGCTCAGACCGATAGTCGAGGCCCCTGTGCGTGGGGATGTCAGAGCACGAAGTGAGAGTCGAGGTGCAGATCCTCAACTGGTCACGGACTCCGTAGCCGTGGTCGACGACCCAGACACGACCGACAGAGTGATGACACCACTGCGGCCGACGGTGTTCCCGTCAAAGGTCTGCTCGTCGGTGTTGCATTGAGCTTGCCCGGTGCGTTCGACAGAGACGATGCCCTCGTCGACGCAGGCTGTTGCTTGAGTCACTCCGTCCTACAGAATCTATTGAACTCGAACTCCGCTCAGAGAAGAGGAAAACCAACCCATGTCGTCCACAGATTGTAGCTGACGGTGGACGAAAGCGTGTCCTTCACGTACCGCACCAGGTTGGGCCAAGCGGGAACTAGCAACGCAGTCAAAAGCCGCAGCTCAGACAAGCCAGTGTCTACGCACGACTCTGGAGCTCGCTGACCGACAAGCCAGTGCACCGGCCACCGATCGGTGTCTGTCTCGAGGCCAGATGAGTCGAGCTCGCATTCGGGTTGATGAGCGCATGGAAGTCCTCGTTCTTGAGGCGCCCGAGCGCCTTGAAGTCCTTGTCGTACGCGACAGTCCAGTCCGTGTCGTTGTCCGATCCGTAGGCAGTCGCTCCGGCGGGAAGCTCGTTGACGATGTTGACGCTGCTGAGGTCTGGGGCAGAGCCAGGTCCGCTGATGGACACAGCGTTCGAGACGAGGGCGAGAGCAGAGAGCACAGCAGCGAGTAGGTTGAGACGGACCATCGTCGAATAGCTTATGGAACTCGGTATCGATGGGGGGGAAAGACCTTCGGTGAAGACTCTGGGGAATCTGCGCTCACGCTTTTAAACCTCTTGAGCAGCCGATTGGCATGCGGAGTGTCGAAACGCCAACTCGATTTCAAGCCGACAAAAGCAATGTGTTTGAAGGACAGAGGCGGTTTCGACGGATACGATCCAAACCCAGTTCCAAATCTCCGGCGCGGGTCAGCCTTCGACACTAGCAGGCGGTGGGAGTGTCGAACTATTCGGCTACAAAGCAACCCGACATATTAGAGCAAAACAGGATATGATGGCCATGCTCACTGCATTCCCAGGATAGGTAGTCCTCACGTGGGCGCGTGGGACCGATTAGTAGCCGAGTGTGGGCGATGATGGGCTAGACAGGTCGACGCACGTGGGCTACCTATATCGGTCCACATCATGGGCGCCCGGGACCGATATCTGGGCTACCTGTGTAGTCTGTCTATGAACCACCGTGGACTACCAGCATCAGCCAATGGCAGATACCGACACCCTCATCTCTCAGCGTCTCATCTTGGCATTTGTTCCTTACGTAATACCACTGTCAACAGTCGTGCTCTCAGATTGATGTCCGAGCGAAGTGTCACTGGGTCATCAAAGGTACTACATAGGAGCCACTGAGGAGCGCAGGGCGCGGGGAGCTGAATAGGCGCCGGGTGAGATGGGATTGGACTACCGTGGGCGCGAACTGGGCTAGACCAGGCTAGAATGTCAAGAATAACCTCAGACGTGGGAGTCCACAGTAGTCATCCGGCGTTACATAAGGGACTACCCAGGAAAGTGGGACGACATAGGACGACATCTGCCGAGAATAGCCGAAGTTGGTAGTCCATGATCTGAGACTACCTACCCTGGGAATGCAGTGGCTGTAATTGGACTGGCTTGTGGTTAGTTATGACCGGTCATTTCAGTCTCGATCATTCGTTAGTAGTTCCGGTTCCATAGCATTGCTTGAGTGGAAGACCAATGACTAATCACTCGGTTATAGGCTCCGTTTCGTCGATTTTTGTGGACGTGCGAACTATCGATCACGGAAGTCAGCGCGTTGATCGTCACCCACCAAGCGCGCCATTCATGTGGTTGCAGTGGAGTCCTTCGGGAATTGTTTCAGCCACGATGCGGTCGGTAGCTGGCGGAGCGGCGAATTTCAAGAACTAGACTGCTGGAGAACGGTAATAGGGCTTCGGGAGTGTCCGAAGTAATCTGATGGAGACGCTGCCGCTGCTAGCCGAGCCTGATTGATTGATCGCGAATTGTGAGATTGTTGATCTCCGCGGAGTTGTAAATCTGCTCCTTAAGCTTCACTCTCAGCCCTGTAAGTTCCCCTGCATCATCCAAAGCACGAATTTACCGTGAAATCTACTGATATAAATGGAAATGCCCTGGCTATGTCGGAGTGGTCACTTCAAAAACCAAGGCCGGCCCCGCAACTGACCCCCGAAGCTTCCAGCAGCTTCTGTAAAGGCGCAATCACCGTAAAACCTGGTCAGAGGACATTGGTACAAGTCTAAGCACGATCCAACTTCTGAAATGCCGAGACAGGCTTTCTGGAGATTTTGACGGATGGGGAGTGGCGACACGTATTTTCACAGTATATCACATCAGCACGCAAGGCCGCTTTGACGTAGACACCAAAAAGAAAGTCCACTAGGACATAAAGATATAAGACTTGTCGCTACCATCAGCGCGGAATTTGAATTGGCATGCCCAAGAAAGATGGGGTCCATGAATCGTAAGCTCGCTCCTTCAAACCGGGAACTGCAATGTGATGTTGGTCAGGAACGCCATCCCTGCCGCCCGGTACGTGTCCTGACTGATAGTCGTCGGAATCAGCCCATCCAAGAATGTCATCATGTTCGGCGAGGCCTTGGTATACGCGGGCCAGCTGGGCACTGTGGGCCCGTTCGGATCCAGGTTGTTTGTGAAGTAGATGAGATAATCAGTGAGCTCCCCGTCCGCGTAGATGTTGAGGATGTCGGATGCGTGGAATGAACCCAAGAGGGGGACGGCTTTCTCGCGTTTGCTCACTGTTCAAGATATGTCAGCAAACGGATCATGCAAGTTAGTTGAAACGTACAGAATGCCCATTGATTTTGGCGCCCCGACAATGTCTGCTGGAAGAAGCGGCGCGGGGCCTGGAATACTGCGTCGCCCTGGAAGGCGGCGATGCGCTTGAATTGGGGCGTGATGCCGTTGAGCAGACCTGTGTCGTAGGGCGAGCCGTCCAATATGTTGCTTGGGTAGAGGGAGAGGAAGGTGTTGGACTGGGTGGTTGAAGCCGACGGGAGCCAGAACTGCTTGACCCACCCAGCAAAGGCAGTGTCGGTTCTAACAGAATATCGATTCGTATGCGAATTTCCGCGAATGGAGGGGAACTCACGTGAGATTCAGAGTGGACAGCGAGAAGAGAGTGCCCTCATCATCGCAGTCACCTTGACAAGTGATGAGGCTCTCATACGCAGACCGGTCATATTTGCTTACCAGTCACGAATGGGACCTTGGCTACCTGTAGCTGCTGCACGAGGCTCTGCGGATTCCCCTTCAAGAACGTGCCGTCCTCACGCGGGATCCATGCCAGAACGAGAGACTGGCGTGTGTCAATGCCGGTACGCTGGGACCTGTGGGAAACTCACCTGATACGCAAAGATGGAGGGCGTGGCGTCTTGCGCAGCTTTCAACGATGCGAATGGAACAGTTCTCAGGCACTCCAGCGTGTCACTCGCCCCGGCGCATCCGGTTTGCTGCACAATCTGATCGTAATCTATGCGGAAGATTCAGTGCACACGATCTGAGTGCTTGATCGATAACGATCTATGACGTACACTTCTGGCCATTCTCGACCGGCCCGACGGGGATGGGTGATCCGGACTCCATAAAACCAGCGCGGAACAGTCCTTCTGTGTTCGCTCCATTTCCCAACATCTGCAGTGCGACAGAAATAGCGCCCGCGGACTCCCTGTCGAAGATGAATGACCGAGCCTGGGTACACGCAGGGGAGAAACCTGCCCCCAGATGGTGACCTTTGTCGGGTCTCCTCCAAAGGCTGAGATGTACTTTTGGATCCAGCGCAACGCCTGCCGTTCTATACCGACTGAGCACAGTACAGTTCTGTGCGTGTCACAACGGACTTACGATCTTGAAGACCGAGGTTTCCTACTCCGGCCGCGCGAACTTCAGCGCTGGCAAGGAAACCAAAGGCTGTCACGAGGTCAATTGGGTGCTTCTGACTGCTGACCAGAAACGAACCTGCAACCCGATAGTTCATGGAAACGTAGATCACGGGCTTTCCAATCGAAATAGAGCGCTCGACGATTACGGATCCATCGTACCTGTCAAGATGAGCTGAGGATCTCGCAGATTAATGGAAAAACGCACATGGACGGGCTCCCCAGTTCGAATCCTCCGCCGAAAATCCACTACTCGATAAGATAACATTCGCCATCATCCTTGGAGAATTATCGGAGCCAGGACGCACCGCGACGACAGGCAACTTGGCTCCCGCGGGGGTCCCAGCCGGTCTGATTACATTGATCGTCAAGCCTAAAGTAAAGATATTAGTAATGAGCCGTATTCCTGCATGCGACAGGGCCTTACAGTCCTCGGATGCAGGGAACACGAGGCCGAAGATCGAATTGACGACTGTGTCAATGACTTGTTGCGGCAGACCCGTGAGGATAGGCAGGGCAATTGCCTGTTGGGGGCACGAGAGACCGAAAGCCGTCGCATTGTGTGTGCCGGTGTAAGGGGAGTTGGCCACAGGAAGCCGGAATCGAAGATCCCCAACCCTGTAGGAGATGGAGTTCGCCGCGAATAGGTTTGGAGAGGAAGAGGAACATACGGCGGCTGAGCGAACGGAATACCATAGAAACCTTCCGTGCGCAGAGAGGGTGTCTTCCCCGTGAACGTCCCATTGTCCAGCTTGACCGACGGGGCAGCAATCGCACCAGGAATGGCCAGAGCCAGAAGAGCCGATGCGATGATTCCGCGCATTACCTGGTGCATCTTTGCAGGTATGTGAGCAGGTCGAGAAAACCCACAGGCACGCACTCGTCGTACATGCCCTATATAGACCTTTTCTTATATGGGGACTCTCCCACCCGTTACCAGCGGCCGATTTCACAAGCTTGCAGCCCTAGCACTTGAGCGGTCATGAGCTCTGTCACGCGCGTCTGTTGCACCCCGGCGCGTTCCCGCAGACACGGAAAAATGATGATGTCGGATGTAGAAGACTGGGCGAGACAGGCACGGCCTCCGCGAATCGCCAGATTGAGCATATTCCGTGAGAAAAGGAATGAGGTGGTGGATCACGTCTTGCGATGGCATGGACTGAGCAGGCATTCACGTAGTCGGAGCCGGGAGGAAGCCGAATGAGAAGCCCGGCGGCAGACCGGATTGATTCGGATTGCCATCTTCGGCTAGATCCAGAGATCGTTCGATATCTATAATCTAACGCTCACCTCATCCCGCTTACATAAAAGGCGTCGCTGTTGTTTGGAATACTTACCTGGAGAATACAAAACAAATGAGATGAAGACCGGAAACTCTCAAAACATCAAACTGACAGGCTATTTTTTCTGTATCTTAGTCCTTGTTCCGGAAATTCCACCTCAGCTGAGTGAGTATAGATGGCAACCGGCCGCAACAATCAGTCTTGTCGGCGACGGGTAGCCGTGAACCACATAACAGGACGGCCGCCGCAACTTCATTCAGCATGGCTACGAATTCGGTCACAAGTCGGCATCTTCGTGCGCAGGGTTTTCAAAGTGAATAAGCCACTTTTTTACACTTTTGAAGAAACAGAGCAAGGCACTAGCGCGGAAAAATCTTCAGGATACTGCCATTGAGCCCGACAAGAGTTCCACATGGACGCCGCGACTCTCAATTCAACCTGATTCGAAAGACAAGAAGCTGTGGAGCTGGTCGAGGAAGCCCGAGGACGCGGATTTCGACAGCAGAATCGCCGGCTGGCGGCTAGGCTGTCGCCATCACGTGCAAAATGAGCCGCGTTCCAGGCGCGCATTGATGGAAGTGACCTAGTCGCACGTGCCGTGACGGGACCGCGTTCATCTCGCCAAGTCTGACATGGGAGCAAACAGGGACAACTTCCAATCGCTCCCGGGCCCCGACCTCCCTTCAGCCGCGAGGCTGCCTCGCTTCTCGATTGCCGCCCACTGCTGTGACTCGCACGGCACCAAGGGCACAGACTTAAAGGACAAGCTGCTGAGGACAGCATTCCCGCTCAACGTGCTGCCCTCTGTTCCTGTTTTCTACCTTGATGTCACGACGTTCGCTCCGCGCTGGGCGTCTCGAGTCTCAGCCCCCCGCGAAACCCACGCACGCCGCGCTGAGAATGCCTCACCAATATCCACGCATTCACGTCTGATTTCGACTTGCACAGGCCGAATCAGAAGGTGCGTAGTACTTGGCAGCCTTGCTGCTGTATCCACCCTGACACACCGCAGTCGTCCCGGATGCAGACGATTTCAAGCTGTGGAGGCCCGATGTGCCCTTGCTTCGAACGTTTCTGATATGTTGCGCCTGTGTTGATGAACCTGTATGCTGTGGCCACAGGGCAGCTCTTTCGGCAGGGTGCAGTGGTTCCGCACAGCAGACGTGTGACGAACTCTTCTGTCGGACGCTCAGGCTGTTCCGCGCGCTCATATCACGCACCGCCCAATCTCTTCACCTGTCTCATTGCAGTGCCTACAATCTCGGGCCTTGGCAGGCGAAAACGGTACGATGGAGTGGCAGACTCGAATCGGTGCGCTGCTTGCTGTCTCCTCTTTGTGTCGGACTCACGAACCTGACGTTTAGGAACGGGTATGTCAGGCCTCGACGGATCGCATCTTCCGAGAGCGCGCTGTTCATGGACATGGGCATATATTGCATATCATAGGGATCGATGTATGGCATAAGGAACTTGACGGCAATACAAAAAAAAACTGACTAAAGGGTCTTGGGTCTGCGCGGACGGGGAACAGCAAAATAACTGTTGCAAACGGCAGAAGAATAGGACAAACACTGCAAAGCGATACTACAGCATGGAAGACAGCAAAGCAATACTAAAGCATGGACGACAGCAATGCAATGAAGAAGATAGGGTCTTGGGGGCCTCAGAACGCGCCAGAAATTGGAACGGGGACAGGCTCACACTAAACATCGCGCACGGGGTTTGGATTGGGGGCTTGAGTCATTTGGATCTTGGGGAACCACGAGCAGGCCTGCGCCTGCTGGTTAACGGGCCCATCTCTGCGCTTGGCGAGGACCAGGAGCGCGGTGATCAAGATCGCCAGCAGGACTGCGGGCGGTCAGCAACAGGCGCCCGTGCTGAGCAGTCAGGATGGGCGACACGAACACAATCCGAAGAGAATTCCGATGAACGTGTGCAGGGACAGCCCGCCAATGTCGTCGTCACCGTCGAGCAGGGTTGGTACTTGAGAGGCGGAGGTGGGCTGCATAGGCGGGCTCAGTCAACGCAGCAGATGTGACGGAGGTGGCTTACCAGCAACGTCTGCACGACTGTCTGTGCAAACGCGCTCTGGCTGCGTGTTGCGCTCCCTGTCTGGCTCGGGACTGAGACTGCAAGGACGGCCACGTTTCGAAGGGTGCTGAGGGTCAGAACTGCAGATAGTCTCATAGGCGTGATGGCAAAACGTGCAGGGACGGAGATATAGGAAAACCGGACAGAACATGGCGGAGGCTTATATGCACTCCCTGTATTCAGGCATATATGCTCCTCTTAGGCGCTTATCGAGATCGAGTTGCTGACGAATAGACGCCGAAAGCTATAAGGACCAAAAGCTGTTGGTATGTTTTTCATAGCTGTAAAACATAGCGGTATCGTCATTATTGATTCCATAAGAATGTCTGCGCCAGAAACAAAAAACCTTGCTGTAGACAACGCGATCTGCACCGGGTAAGATACCCTGTTCGAAACCGGCGAGGAAGGTGTAACACAGGACCTCTAGATGGTGTGCTACGTGTTGGTCTCATTGAAGCGGACAGATCCCAGGTCCGTTCAGTGCTCAAGTCCCTGATTGCGCATGTCCTGAGTACATCGAGTGCGATGTCTACTTCGGGAAGACCCATATCCGGCATACCGTATGATCCGATCATGGATCCGCTCGTACCTCCACCACCCACCGGGGACCCCTTTGCTCCACTGCCACAGAAGAGCCGCAACGTGCATACTTGCCGCAATGTCGGTACCGCCTTTAATGAATCTCCATCCGGTGGCCGCATGAGCCTCGAGAGTCTCCGAGACCACAGCGCAAACTCTCATCATCGGTCGCTGGAGACACCCCTCGAAGCGCGACCAGCTGACTCGCGTCTTGCTCTTATCGCCGCGCCTGGCCGACAACAAGCATTCTCCGCACACTGTAACGGGGCCCTCCATCCGATACCGACGCTCGTCTCTGGCCAGGCCTTCCGTCGGAAGAGCGACTGTGGGCGTGGTCTGGCGCATCGATTGGCATGCAGGATCGCGCGGCATCACATGGGCGATGCTGTTGCTGCTGGGAGGGCAGGGATTCGACCACGGCCAACGTGGCTTCTGTTGCGCGCCACGTATGTGTTGTGTGCTCTACTGCAGTAAGATATAGCATTGTTCACAGCATTTCGAAAGCGTTGCTCGACACATAAATTATTGAAAAAGCATGGGCTCGAAGAGCTTGGTTGTCAGTGCCGAGCAGCCTGTATCATTCTGCGAGTGGCTCAATGACAATCGACGAGGGACACTGGAACTGCACCTTCTGCGCTACTGCCACACGGAGCAGCCGAACCCGCCGTTGGATGTGCAGGGCAATGCGAGATGACGGCCGGAGGGTATCGGTGCGCGCGTTCGCCTGCCGGATCGTGCGCGGGGACCGGCAGCACAAGGGGTTCGACGTGCTTGGGACGTGGGTTGGCACCGAATGCTATGCACGCGGCGGTGACCGACATAAACAAGACTGGGCTGGGGTATCCGTCATCAGCAGGGAGGGAAGAAGGACCGGACGCACGAAGCGCTGCTGCCATCCGGAGCGCTGTTTCTCTCGACAGGCCGTCGGACGTGCTGGACGTTGCCGCTGCGTTGGGGCTTGGGGTCGCGGATGGTCGACTTGTAGGAAGCGCGACGTCCAGGATCGCCGTCTGCAGTGTCTCGTTGAATGCCGCAAGCGATGAACCGCCGACCATGGCCGTGGAGTAGGCAGCGTCGATTGTTGCAATGCTCGGGATCGATGTCTTAGGAGCAGCGAGGACCGAAAGGGTGGCCCAATGCAAAGCAGATGCAAGCATCATCCAAAAGTTAGGGGTAGAAAGAGCCAGCGTCATGATCTCGTTCTCAAGAGACGTGTAAGCAGAGACAGGTAGTCCGGGGAGATTTCAGACACTGATTGGTGGTGGGTCGATCGTATTTGAAGTGCTCTAGAGGCTACACAGCCTTCACCTCTTTCCAAAGAAATGAAAGCTTGATAACGCATGCAGATTGGAACCTGGGGCTGTGTGCGTGCCATGCAGACACAGCTGGAGGTGCAAAGCAGATTAGCCCGGCGTCTATCGCCCAGCCCAGCCTGAACGGGAGTTTTTTTTTATCTCACCGGTCGTGGGGCATGTCAGAAACTCAGAATGAGACTATCCCATGATCAGGTGGTATTCTCGCGTCAATCACTTGAGTATCTGCTCGAAGATCTGAGGTACAATTTCTCTTCCTGGATCCGGCACGTTGTCTGCGTCCGTCTGCCGAAAGATTGAGAACGGGAGAACATGGGCAAGGATGCCGCCATGATAAAACGTGGGAAGGGCCCACGGGGGCCCACGGGGGCCCACGGGGTAGATGCACTTCACATCTTGGTGATGTAGTGTAATCCGCAGCCCGTTGAAGTGCTTGCAGGCAGGCGGTGCCGTTTTTCTTTGCGGTGACTGTGGATCTTGGAGAGCACGCCAGTCTGCCTGAGTGAAACTACTAAGGAATGGATCCTCCACGGTGGTATATCACCGGATTGCTTTGATAGATCTCGTTATGTGGTCATTGCGACAGGAACGTGTCAGACGGAGGGCGCTGAAACGGCCCGCATTTGCCTAGCATACGGTCGCAAGATCGCCAATTAGGCGTTGACACCGTTGTGGATGGACTGGCCCTGTAAGTATCTCGGATCCCGGGATACCCGTAGTCCTTCGTTACTAACACATTGCTGTCATCGATGATAGGACCCTCCACATCGCCACACATTTGTTCCGACCGAGGCTTTTTTTGGAGAAGTCCTCTTCGTCCCGGGAGGCTCTCACTATCCGGGAGGTTCGGTCCATTGCCGGATATCTACGGGATGACAGCTGCCAGACAGAGTTAGCTCGATCAGAAATCTCACAGCGGACAGTTGCGCGCGCAAACAGAAGGGAATGGGCTTACAAAATTTCATGGACTTTCTGCATGAGTCCGACTCTACCCCTTGTCGACGCGGAGAGATCACACAAATATCTGTCGCGTGTGATGACGCGCATTTGATGCTTCACGGGAGTGTCGATAGGTCATGTGACCCTGAAGGCCTCGGCGTTAGCACCAGTATTTCGAGA
Source organism: Mycena citricolor (assembly GCA_963692855.1). Taxonomy (NCBI): domain Eukaryota; kingdom Fungi; phylum Basidiomycota; class Agaricomycetes; order Agaricales; family Mycenaceae; genus Mycena; species Mycena citricolor. The sequence continues at coordinate 160,372 of CAVNYO010000166.1, read as the reverse complement.
GAGGGGCACATCTGTCACTGCTGCTTATTTTTGAACTCGGGCTTCATATGCGCGCGCATCATTTCTTTTGTGCCTCCGGCTACTCGTGTTCATGGGCTTCCCACTAATCTCCGCGCCAAGAACAGAAACAATACTCGATACATACTTTGAAGTAGAGAAAGAGATCGGTACCCGTGCAAGACATTCTGGCGTGATGCGATCAATCGTGGATCCTCCCATACTTCCACCACCCTCGGGGTGACTCATTTGCTCCACTACCACACGACAGCTGCTGCAGCGTGCATACTTGCTGCAATGTCGGAATGAGCCTTCAAAGCTTCATCCCGTGGAGGCGCCTGGCCCGCGAGTCTTCGAGGCCAACGCGCCACTTTGGACATAGGTTGCTGGATCTTTGCCCGCACTTCCGAGGTTCACAAGCAACCCCTTGTCACATTCTCTTTCGGAATCGTCTGGAACTACGCCTCCCCTGGATCTGGGACGCGCACTCTAGACAACAGCGCTCATCAAAGTGCGACCGACTGACTCGCGCCTCCTCTTTATCGCCGCGCCTGGTCAATATCTGGCACGCTCTGCACAGTCATGCGCGGCTCTCCATCCGATACCGACTCTCAATTCTTACCAGGTTTTCGGTCGGAAGGGCGACTGTGGGCGTGATCTGGCGAATCGATTCGAATGCACGGTCGCGTGGCATTGCATGGGGCGATCCGGTTGCTGCTGCGAGGCCGGGAAAATACGGCCGTATGAATCGTACGCTCGACGGAAGCAACAGATAGCATTGACCACAGCAATATGAAAGCCTTATACAACATCTAAACTCATTGAAAAACGTGGATCAGGCTCGAAGTGGCTGGGCTCTCGGTCAGTGCCGAGCAGCCTGCATCCTCCTGCGAGCGGATCAATGACAATCGGCGAGGGATGGTGGGACTGCACGCACGACGTTACTGCCGCACAGAGAAGCCGAACCCAACTGTTGCATGTGCGCGGCGATTCGGGATGACGGCCAGAGGTATCGGTGCGTGTGAAACCTGTGGAGGATGCCCAGCGACTGGCTGCACGTGTGGATGCTGCATAGGCTGATGGGCGCGCATGGGGCGTGGGTTTACACCGAGTGCGATGCAGGCGGTGACGATGGATATAAACAGGACTGGAGTCGGGTTCTCGTCATTGGTGTCAGAGAGGGAGAAGTGGACGCACGAAGCGCTGCGGCCATCACGAACACCGTTCGTTTCGAGAGTCCTCCGGAAGTGCTGGGGGTCATCGCGGCGCAGCGACTCGGGCTTGTGGCTGGCGCAGTATCACAAAGCGCGGCGGCCAGCTTCTCCTTCTGCAGCGTCTCCTTGACTCGTCCCAGCGGTGAGCTGTCGATCGTGAGCGCGGAGTGTGTGGCGTTGATTGTTGTCATATTCGTGATCGAAGACGCCGGAGCGGCGAGGGCCCAAAACGTAGCCCAATGTAGAGCGAGGACAGATAACATCCAAGTTCGTAGCGCGCATAGACGCATAGTTGTTATTTCGCTCTGAGAGTAGAAGTCAGGATAGCGGAGTAACTTGGAAACGTTGCAGACCATGGCCGATTTCGGGTCGGTCCTATTTGTAGTGCGAATGGCCTCGCTACGGTGCACAGCTTTGACCTCTTATTCCTATTCTTACACCTGGAAAATCGACTTGACAGTCAGAGTTGACGGGTGCAATACATCACTTTACGGAACCCTAATTATGGAAAAAATTCTATACAGCTTTGCATATGGGGAGCATCCTCATCTCTGACAACTACGGCACTAACGGAGTAAATAACGAGGATACACATGCAGGGTGGCGGGACAGATTCTTTGGCCCCAACTCTTCAGCGCGGGTTTCGATCGGCGACGTGCATGACAGTACCATCCCCACCTGGAGGTATGGCAGACTGAGATAGACATACGAAGGCGCAAACGCGTTACCGCAGGCACATTGCTGCTCCCCTGGTAACAAACATTGAGATGCTCAAACATCGCAGTCGCAGCGAACTCTACAGCTTCCTCGGGAAACCGACCATTTCAAGCTCTTATCGATCGCCAAAACGATTATCGCATTGAACAGCAGCAGCCATCTTCTGAGGAATCGTCGATACCCAGATCTTCATTGTCGAATCGCGGTCCTACGATGGGTGTTACTCTGCACGGGGGAAATTTTCACAGCCTTTCCTGGACCGCACACCGCTTCTCGGTCCAACTGTGCGAGCTTTTGACAGGACACACGGGGCGCGTGTGCCTCAGACTAAAGTTCTCCCACGATAGGACAGATGCGACAAGGGCTTTAATCTATCTGTAGTGTATTGTGTAGCAACTCGCTGGTCTTGGCGCGCAGGCCATCGGGCTGCGATGGGTGGCGATATTTGAGGTAAAGGCCAGAATAGATCACCTCTTGGTGAGTAAAGGAACTGAGTGTTGCTGGATATGCGGATCTTGCTACCCGGGCATTGGTATGTGGGGTGCCCTACTGGCGTGCGCAGTAACATTCCGCAGTACCTGACGCACGAAAAACATGCGTTGCCAAGTATATTAACATGCCATCCACAGATCTTCAGGAGCACAGCTTTGGTATGCGCGCACAGTAATGTTCAGGGTGCGCTTCGATCACCAGAGACGAGTATCTCGTTGCTGACTCATTCTGTTGTTGACGAATAGCTGTCCATGCATACGTCACCTCCAAGGCCCTTCTTCTGGAAAATCCTGTCCATTCTGGGAGATCAACGGCTGCCCATCAGCCGGACCGAGTTATATTTGTGAAAATTCGAGCATCGGACTGTGCTGCAAATATAAGAAGGAGAAGGAGAGCTTAAAAAGCTCATTAGGTCTCTACCAGAGTCTATATATACCCTATTTCAATGTCAGAAGTTCACCGGTATATTTATCGCGTGTGATGACCCGCGTTTTGATGACCACTTAAGAAATGACATAGGTCATGTGACCGCGATGCTTTGGCGCGCTAATGGTCCACGTGCTGCTAGATGGCAACTGATCCATCATCTGTCACTCCTGCTTTTCTGCAGTGGTCGCCTTTGTTTTGGAAAAGAACCCCAGCATATGCGTAAACGAATCATTTCTTCTGTACTCCGTGTTCATTGACTTCCCACTCATCTTCGGGCCGAAAAAAAAACTCCATATAGAAAATCAGGTCTATGCCAGGCGAGATAATTTCTCGAAATCTGCGAGCCAGGTCTGATTGACGGCTCGGTGCCGGTCTCGTTGAAGCGGACAATTCACAGGTCATTCAGTGCACCAGTCCTCGATGGCGCAAGTCCTGAGTATATTTCGCTCAATGTCTGCTTCGGGAAGACTGTTTTTGGCACTGCGCGATGCGATCAGTCTTGTAATCCCCCACTTACTTCCACTACCCGAGGGCGACCATTCTGCTTCACTACCAAGGAATCGCTGCAGCGAGCATGCTCGCCGCAATGTTAGCATCATCTACAATGAGCTCCCATCCGGTAACGGCGTGAGCCCCGCAAATCTCCGCAACCACCAAAGCGCAAAGTCGGAGATCGGTCGCTGGATCTTTTCCTACTCCTCCATGGTCTACGGACAGCTCCTTGCCACAGTCGCCTTCGGACTCGGCTGAAACGGCGACGAGTCTGTATCCGGGACCGCGCACTTTACAACAACCACGCTCCTCGAAGCGCGAGCGAGCGGCTGACTCGCATCTTGTTCTCATCCCCTCGCCTAGTCGACATCATGCTTTCTGCGCACACTTTCCCGAGGCCCTCCATCCGATACCGACTCTCATTTCTCACCGGGTGGGCGTTCGGAAGGGCGACTGTTGCGGGCCTCGAAGGTACGCGCAGCAGCAGCAGCGGTGTTAGAGGCGGTATTAACCGATCGCAGGCGAGCAGAAGGACGGGGTCAACAAGCGTATCGACGGACTGAGCGGCGGGTACGGATCTATCTTGTTCTGCGAGGACCTGGCTGTCGTCGAGGGCTTCGCGGTGCGTGGTCTGGGGAATCGATCGGAGTGCGTTGCGTGGGATTGCATGGGGCTATCTTGTTGCTGCTGGAAGGGCGGGGACTCGACCATGGCCGACTTGGCTTCTGTTGTGCACCAGGTATGTGTTGTGCGTTCTACGAAAGCAACGGATAGCATTGACCACAGCGGTACGAAAGCGTTGCTCGACATATAAATTATGGAAAAAACATGGGCCTGGCTCGAAGCAGCTTGACTGTCAGTGCCGAGCAGCTTCTATCATCCTGCGAGCAGATCAATGGCAATCACGAGGGACACTGGGACTACACGCACGACGCTACTCTCGCACAGAGTAGCCGAATCCGACCGTTGCGTGTGCAAGGCGATTCGGGATGACGGCCAGAGGTATCGGTGCGTGTGAAACCTGTGGAGGATGCCCAGCGACTGGCTGCACAGGCGGATGGGCGCGTATGCGACGGGGGTTGATACCCAATGCGATGCATGCGGTGACGATGGATATGAATAGGACTGCAGTCGAGTTGACGTCATCAGTCAGAGAGGGAACGAGGAGTGGACGCACGAAGCGCTGCGGCCATCTCGAACACCGTTCGTTTCGAGAGTCCTCCGGAAGTGCTGGGGGTCATCGCGGCGTTGGCGTCGGGGGTTGCCGCTGGCCCAGTATCCCAATGTGCGTCGTCCAGCTCCTCCTTCTGCAGCGTCTCACTGACTTCTCCGAGCGGTGAACTCTCAATCGTGAGTGCGGAGTGCGCGGGCCCGTTGCTTGTTGTCATACTCGGGGTTGAGAACGCGCAGTCCGGGAGGACCACCAGTGTGGCCGAGCGAGATGCGAGTAGAAAGATAGTGACAAGTACAAGCCCAACGAAGGATTTGCGCATGATGACTGTTTTCGTGTCAAGTCGCAAAATGGGGAGAGAGTCGTAACAATACGGAGATGGAGATTGAGGATGTCCGGCGAAATGACCAAGATACATAGGTCTGTTTTTGAAGGTCAAAAGCTGTAGGCCTCACACAGCTATCGTGCTGTATCTCGCCATTACAGATCGGGATTTGGGATGACGTAGGCAAAAAGCGAGTGGGCAATTGTTCAGCAATGATGACTCAGGTGTTCATCCCACAGTGCTGTATTCCCAGTTTGCACTGCTTTACTCGGGCGAGTCACTGATATGTGCAATAGGATCCCGCAAGCTCCATGACATTCGCGGTGAAAACGAGATCCGACATGGCGAATGTCAGATCACCAATAATACTTTGAACTAACCATGGAATGGCTGACGCTGTGAGTATCGCGGATCTCGATGATAATCAATGAATCTAAGTGTGGATTCAATTTTGTGGGGGCAGAGTACCACGGATCGTGGGGTACAGCTATCTACGCGTCCACCTGATCTCACGAGGTCTCGAGAGTCAGAAGACAGACCAGGCCTGGTCATCGGCACATAGCCTATCTTGATGCGCACAGCTGTTCTTAGCATGATTATGAGGATTCTGAAAAGATCTAGACCTGGGGACATTCTGGCTATTCTGGGAGATCAGCGGCAACGGATCCGCCGGATCCCATTTTGTTCGGCGAATTTTAGGCAGAAGTCTGTCATGTGCATGCACGACAGCGGCCGCGATTTGAGTTCCTCTCCTTTCTCATGATTCAAGACCTAAACGCTCTCGTGTCGGGATCACATGAAGATTTTATCGCGTCTGATGTCCACATGCGAGATGTCATCTGGTCATGTGACCGTGCAGGCGTCGGCACGCTGATGGCCCGTATGTTCCGAGAAGACAACAGCATCCATCATCTGTCACTCCTGTGTGATCCTAGGTGATCATCTAGTGGTCGGCGCCAAGAGGCGCCGAATGGTGCTTGGTTGGAAGATCATGTTCTCTGATGGGATGGTGAGAGCAAGAGATTCGAATCCAGGGATCATCTTGCGCCGACTTGACATCACTCGGCTGCTCGTCATCAGCACATTCTCGATGCCTTGCAGTGCTCAACTCTAATCCTTGTCTTTGTTTTTTTTGATATCGAGAGAAAGCTGTGCAATTACAATTACGCTATGAATAACGCACAAACGAGTGGCAGAAAAAGGCTTGCCTTTGCTGCTGTCAATTGCCACTATTCGTGCCTGCCAGATTGCCTCCTGATTCGGGGTGTGGTGTGTCCGTGGGAACACTGGGCAGTGATCTTCCAATCACGCACTTCTTGGCTGCTGCTGTTTTTGAAGAAAGACCCAGGCTTCATACGCGTGCAGGCAACATTTCTCCTGTACCTTCGACTCGATGATTCCCCCGTACGTTCCAAAGCGGGAAGGAGTCACCACACCGCCTTCGGAACCTGAGACGTCAAACGCGTTTGGGAGCCCGGGTGCCATTTATCTCGAGATGGAGTTGGCTGTACTGTTTCCTCCATTTGATAGATGTGCCTGTGATGCCGGGCCTGGTATCCGCAGTTTGGGCACTTGAGTGCAGGTGCTTCGAGGCCAGAGTATAAAGGGCTGTTCTACAGGTAGATCTCTACAGGTAGATCCGACCGCTCTTCCAAGAAGACAGCAACGAGACTGGGATGACTTCAGAACAAGACTGCGGTGGGAATCTTCGGGTGCAGTCTCTTCGTGCTGAGTAACACTTACACCCTCCTGCTGAAACCATCTGGCAGCCCGAACTGCGTGAAATCATCCAATCTCTTTTGGATGCGGTTGGCTACGTCTCGCCTCGCGAGAAGATGGAGCCCACAAACTTGATTGAGCGCATCCGCAACGCTTTGAACGTGAAGATCAGAAGCAGCTACCGAGGGACGGAGGATTGTGACCTAGATGTGGATTCGATCTCAAAGAAGGCGGCCTCAGTCGTTGAGGTGAGTGAGTCATTGATATCTTCGGCTTTTGCGCTGAATTCGACGGAGTTCTTCTACTTTGACCATGGCTTCGAGCAAAAGATGTCGTTCGAGCTATATGCCTGGTGCGTCAGCTGGCATTTGCGTCGCTGTAACTAGGGTTCAGCTTGGTCGCAGGTTTTTCTTCTACATCGATGACATCGCGTCCGGATCCAGGGATATCCTGGAGAACTTCCACCGGGCCCTTCTCCAGGGCAAAGCTGAGCTCCTGCCTGCGCCGCTCGCAAGGTTCCCCTCGGTCCTGGCATCGCTCTACGACCACTGGGACCCGCTGGCCGCAGCGATGATGGCCACATCTGCTCTCGACTTCATCACTGGGACAGCGCTCGAGCAGCGCCGACACGTGGTAGCCATGGAGCCAAGTGTTCACGCACCAAATTGGCCGGGCTTTCTACGGACGAAGAGCGGGATGGCGACAGGGTTCTCGTGTGCTGCGTTTCCCCGCTCGGATGTGCCGGGTGTCGCTTCCTACATCCAGGCGCTTCCGGACATGGACCAGCTCATGTGCCTAACGAATGATATTCTCTCGTGTGTTTGTCCAATGAGCTCTCATCTGGACCGGCTCGCTAATCAAATCCCAGCTACTACAAAGAAGAGCTTGCGGGAGAGACGATGGGCTTTGTTCCTCTCACAGCCAGGATCACGGGCAAGTCCCCGTTCGCGGTGCTTCGGAACATGGTTCAGGAGGTCAGGGAGCTGCACCACAGAATTGCTGCGACACTCAGCGGGGATGACGATGCACTTCAAAAATGGCGTACCCTCGAGCAGGGATTCGTGTCAGTGCTGTGTCTCTACAGATCAGTTTCAAAAGAAAACTTATGAGACGGCAGGGCATGGCATCTTGCGATTGACCGGTTCAGGCTGTGCTCTGATTACGGCTTTGTATGGTGATGTTGGATTGTATCAGGTGCCCCAAACCGGAACTCCTACATGTCCTGTTTTGATGCTAGTTCACGCACAAAATTCAAAGTCTAACACCGCGTGTTCTGTGTTTGAGTTTTTCACACAAATGAGCCGGTTAAAGGAAGCAGGTACCTGCAGAATAAAAAATTGGAATCGAGGTATCTGGCCAAAATTATTTCCCCGGCCCATATCGTAGCTCAGAATTATTGGGCCAATTTTTCTCAAGGATTGAAACCCGCCGAGGAAGAAACAGCCAGCTTCCCAATATACCCTAGAATCTATTTTGGAAGTTCACACAACGGCACCGTGGTTCATGGCCGTAATACCCTGATATACTCTCTTCAAGCATAGGAATGAAATTTCATGAGAATGTCACAAAGCTTTGGATCTCGTCCAGCAGTAGGAGAAACAGGTGTCCCCAGAGGACTTTGAAAGAAGCTGATCTGGTTTATTGGTTGGGAATTCATTCTCGGTACTTTTGCACCATGGTCAGGCTCCAGTCAGGTTCAACAACGAACTCAAGGAGACCAAAGTCGTGTTGAAGATCAACAATCTAGTCACGCGGCTTTGGGCGTTGCGTGAATGTGCCTTTGCTCACCTGACGCGGCCGGGTCATCATTGTCTATCGTCATCCTCGTCTTCATTCGTTCTTCAACGAGTGAGTATCAGTGACCGATGTCCAGACCCCTCCCCGCGTTCTACCGGCCGCTTCACCCCTTCTCATGTTGTGTGCATGTGCTTTGAATATCCTTCTGATGACCGTTTCCAGTTACATCTCTGTTACCGGAGACTGTTGTGCCTGCTGGTGGATAGTGGGTGGCGAGCTGAAGCGTATGTCGGTCAGTGCGCACCCGCTTACAGTTGGCGTTTTCCAGTTTCTGGGCGACGCAGATGCTGCGATCCAATCATACCTTTCACGCGGCGCGTTCTACCCAAACTCCACTTCCAACTCCCGGGTCTCGACAGTGTTTGGTCACGGCTGCATGTCGTCTGCGGATGTGGCGTGATGAAACTAGAATACAACGCTCGATCCAGCGATTGATATCAACACTCGGGGCGGGGGGCATTTATGCCGTAGAGTACTTGCCTATGAATCAGACGATCCCTGGAGAGCGACGCTTGGGAGTTTCTGGGGCTTTGATGTCGCACCGGCATTGGAATTCGCTGCAGAACGTCGCGCTCGGCATTCGTGAACGTCTCAGCTTCCTGGCTATTCTCACCCTTAATGAACTCACTGGCACTGATCTACCCATTCATCGCTTGAATGGCGGCCAGGCAATGATTGTGATTCATGTAACTGACTGCGATTCATGTAACTCAATTCCGTAAGGCTGGGCCATCCCTAATTAGGTAGATATAGGCACCGTAACATTCGAATTCAACGATCCGCCCACTGCTACACCATGGGAATGGACAAAACTTCGTGGTGATGGGTTGTGCGTATGCTAATGTGAGACGTACTGACTAATACCGAGAGACGTGATGTCCGCGAAGACATAGAACCATGAAGATACGTGAGCACCATGGTCCATGGTGATAAAAATCTGAGCGATAATCATAAGAATATGGGGCATCGATGTCTCCGGCGCCAATAAAATCGGCACCTCATCCACTTGTCTCCACTTTTCCACCTTCCACCATGAGCCCAAAACATCATATCGTCGCCATAATCGCGCCCGCCTGGGGACACGCCGCGCCGTACACGTATCTCGCCGCACGCATGTTGGAGGCTGATCCAGACCTCGTCATCACCATCGTCCAACACGAGCTCATCGGTGCGTCTTTCTCGACACCGCGAACTTCTCCCCCTAATCTCTGCCAGTGGCCAAGCTGGACGCGGAAATGTCGTCCTATTCGCACGATGCCGGTCGATTGCGCATCATGGGTGTCGGCGATAAAAGGTCTGTGGGCGTGCCGCCGATCCATCACATCACCATCACCATCACATTCTTCGGGCTCTGCTAATTACGGTTGTGGTCTCTGCAGTTTGACGTTTTCACCCGCGACAGGCCACATTGCGCTCGAACACCTCTTGACAGGCTGGCTCGTTGTGCTGCCTTCGTTCGCTCAGGGAAGCGACGACTGGCCCGTCCCGCACGCCGTCCACGTAGGTATCACCACCGATTTATATCCCCTGTGGTACTTCTACTATCATTCGTTTTGGCTCATCGTACGCTTCTTGTCCGCCCACAGCTCGATTTCGCCTGTGGGGGTTTCGTGATCGAGCAAACGAAGCTCGCGATCCCTGGTATCAAATCGCTCGTCTGGTTCTGCACCGGAGTTACGTCCGCCCTGTGCCATTTCACCGAGTACGATTTCGCGAGGATCGCCGACGACATCTTTGCGGACGAGGAGAAGAGGAAGGGACGGAGCAGGGACGAGATCCTTCACGCGGTATGCGACTTTATTCGTCTATCTTACGGAGTTGGGGCTGATTCGGCTTTGATGATGATGACTAGGTAGCCTTTGCGTGGAACGGCTCAGACGCCCTGTCGAAGATGATCGTCCGGCATCCCGGTCTCGCGGATATGTACGACTACGAGCGCGTGGGGCACGCAGCGGGCGCGCCGCCGGTCCTCGGTGCAGTGCTCACGGGGGCACAAATGTTAGCGAAACACAGCGACGGATTCATCTGCGCCGCTACGAAGCACATCGAGCCCGTCGGTGTGCCTTACGTGACGGAGTTCTACCGCATGCAGGGTAAGAAGCTGTTCTCCGTCGGGCTCTCGGTACACGAGAAGTTCTGGGAGGAGGATGGGGAGGGGCGGCTGACAGAAGGAGAGCTGAAGACTTTCATGGACAAGGCTTTGGCGGAGCACGGCGAGAAATCCGTGCTGTACATCTCCTTCGGGTGCGTGCCCCACTACACCACCCAAAATCACGGAACGCTCAGAGAGCAGACAGATCGATCTTCTTCCCGGTCGCGACCCCGCACCTCATCGAGACCCTTGTCGAGACCCTCCTTACCCTCGAGCAGCCGTTCCCCTTCGTCTTCGCTCTCGGCTCGCAGCTGGCCTCCCTACCAGCACCGCTCATCGAGCGCATCAACTCCAGCGGACGCGGGCTCGCATGCTCCTATTGGGTCGACCAGCGCGCCATCTTGAAGCACAAGGCAACGGGGTGGTTCTTGACGCACGGTGGCTACAAGTAAGCAGTCTCAGTCTCATTCGCATCTCCGGGGACTTTTTTTTTTACTTATTGTTCATCCCAGCTCGATTGGCGAAGCGATCTCGCAAGCTGTGCCCCTGATAATGTGGCCCTGCGGTGCCGAGCAGCCCCTCAACGCGTCTCTGCTCTCCAGCGGTCCCGCCGCGATCACGTTCGAGTTGCTGCAGGTCCGTGGTGTCTTGTCGACCATTGGATTCCCCGTTCACAGAACAAACACAGGTCCGAGCTGGCCCGCAAATCGGCCCCTCGCTGCGGTTCCCGGGCGTGGAAATCACGGGGACGACTGAAGCGGCTGGTGCAGAGCTCGCCGGTGTCTTTGCCAAGGCCAGGGGCGAGGAGGGGAAGAGGCTCCGTGCGAACATCGAAGAACTCAGGGGCAAGATCCTGGCGGGCAGGACAGAGGAAGATCGAGAGCAAATCAAGGCTCTGGCGGCGTTCTGATGCTTTTAGATGCCCGAGGGAAACGCCGTATCTTATCTTATCAGCTAACTTCGAGAGATGATTTGTCACTCCCACGGTTGAGAATCTCGCATCGAGAATCGGCGGTGTGAAACGAGTCCTGGGGCGCAGCCGACATAGTTTTCTCGATGGTGAAATATATTTGTATTTTTGATGCGATGGTCTACGAGTCGTCCTGCGGATGAAACCGGAAAGATCCTGGATACTCCTGCGCACATTGAAGATTGCCGGCAATCGCTCTAATAAGTAGATGGATTGTTTCACATGCGCGATCATGTAATGACAAAGGCGAGTCAGTGTGCAGCCTATACTCGGACTGGCATGAATAAGCTCTGCCAGAGAGTGAGAGTTCCTTTGGACCTTGAAACTTCGTCTCTAACGGTGGTCAATACGTCAGCAACAATCTAGCACAATTGCCGGTTCACCTCCGAACTCATATTGCAAGATTCAAGAATAACAAGACTGAAGACCACACTGTGAGTTCACAGGGACAGCGGAGACCAAACTCTGGACTGGTCCTAGTGAGCCACACGCGAGGGATGGGGAAGAGTTGCTGACACCGTTGTGAATGTCATGAGTGGCCCGGTCTGCCGAGTGGGCTGGCCACGTGGAGGATGTCTTCAACTTCTCGGACTGTACACCGACCATACCTTGACAAATGTGTCTCATGCAGCGCAGAAGACTCGGGGGACCGGCACGACGTCCCGACACGGCACGCATCCGACACATGTTCTGGCCATTGAAGCTCATCCCATGCATCCACTCGAATTGAGAATCCAACACTCCAGTGGCTCGCCCGCCCGCTGACACACGCTGCAGACAGAAGAAGCCGAGTCATTCAAGACCACGATGGATTACAGGTGCAAGTATCTACGAGAACAAGTAACGACGAAGTATATGCTATATAGGTGGTGGTATACGTGCTGTATCAATAGGATCCGAGACATATGCGCGCGCGCGCAGTCCGCAGCCATCACGGCTTGGCCTGGTCGATTTTGTCGGACGCGTCACCTGCAGACTCCCTCTTCTTTTCTTCCTTCGCCGGCTCGCCAACTGGCAGCGGCTTCTCCTTCTGGATCTCCTGGGCCGGCGGCTTTTCGGAGTATCTCTCGGCGGGGATGAGGGGGATGGGAACGGTCGTCGTCGTTGCCATCGGCGGAGGGTAGGACGGATGCGGCATGGATGCCATTTGGGGCTGCGGGGGAGGCGGGGCGTAGGAAGTCGGGTAGGGTGCCTTCGCGCGCATGGACAAGTCAGATAAAGCACGCGGGCCGTATCAAAAGGCAGAAGGCACGCACAACAGAAGGGCTTCGTGAGTTGAGATTAGATCCAAGCGGGCCACGCTTATGCGGAAACTGCTCCGGTCGAGGCCGCGAGTGCGTCCGCTCGAACAGACCGCACTTGTTGCACAGCTGAGAAAAGGAGGACGAAGCGATCGTCAGTAAGGACCCAGAGCCATCGTACAGCTCCACGCACCACTTTCCCCGGATTCAGATTACTCCTCCGCCACGTGCTGGTCTCCGTCGTGCAGCAGTTGAAACACCTCCTCCGCACGCGATCGCTCACTTTCTCCGTCGCATCGTCCGTGTGCACGACGTGGCCGGGGGGAGGCGCCATCCCCGGCGGCGGGCCCAAGTTGGGGCTCCCGTTCGCGCCTGGGTGTTGTTGCTGCGGCGGGGCGCCAGAGAGCAGTGGCCCCGGCGGGGGGTACGGCATATATCCAGCGTGGTGCAGCGGGAAGGGCGCGGGGTAGCCGTGGTGCTGCGCGTGCGCATCGTAGCGGTGGTCGGCGGGGTGGTGGTGGTACCCGCCTGGCGGCGGCGGCGGCGGGGCGCCGTACATGTACCCCGGGGGCGGGCCGTAGCCGCGGGGGAGCTCGTAGGCGGTGTAGTGGTGCGGCGGGGGAGGAGCGTGCTGGGGGCCTGCGCCGTTCGTAGCGGGGCTGGGCAAGCCGTTGGCACGGTCGGCGCCGTCAGGGTGAGGAGGGGGCGTGCCCGAAGCGCGACCAGGCACGGACGGCGGCCGATCGTAGGGCGAGCGGCGGTGGGACTCGGGTGGCGGCGCCGCCGATGGGTAGGGATACGGGCCTTGCGGTTGGACTGACATCTTGGTCGGCCGTTGAGACTCGCGGCGCGGTGAAAGCGAGGCCCTGCGCGATCAGAGGGAGTGGCTTTTAAGGAAGGACCTCCGCGACCTAGATTCTTACGCGAGGGAAGATCCCACACAAAAAAAATCCGGCCCGCCCAGCAGCCGGTCGGTCCCGTTGTTTCGGGTGCATCGTGATCCCCATCAGGCATCGAAAACAATACGGATCGCGCGGCCATCACCGAGGCCATCCGAGGGCAATGCATTTCTGCAGCCAATGAGGGGCGTTACCTTATCGGTTACCTACCCTTGGGGCCGCCAGGACACGTGTCCGCCCCACACCGATTTCATTTTGTCCGGCGCAGGGGCGGGATCGATTTTAAACGGAGCAGTCAAGGGAGCAGGAATGCTGATGATGAGTGCTGCCCATCATCTGATTTTCACGAGAGTGGAACTCAGGTCGCGACGTTGACGCGAACCGCCACGGCGTTGCTATCAGCGGTCAAATTTCATTTCCCGTTTGACAGGAGACATCAAGGAGACACGTTGCGGAGCTTTTACAACCGGTGTCGCATGGTTTCGCTCACGGAAATACACTTGAACCAAACCTCCTGGGAGCGGTCGCGGAAGCACGCGATTGTTTAATATTCCAGAATCGTCCGGGGACCCGTCCCGAGCGACAGCTTCCATTTGTAATGTTTTCCACGCATCCCAGCTCGCTATTATGAATGACAGAGTATATAGACGCGCTCTAATTATCAGTTGCCCATCGTGGCTGACACATGACCGCGTCTGATGATTTGATTATCGATAACAAACGGCACCGCAAACTACACCGAAGCCAATAATCTAAGGGATGAGGGGCGTGCCTACAGCATTGTGTTCAGGCTGGACGAAAGACGCTATCCCGATGTCTAGAGTTCAGAAGCCTCCACGACCACTGGAATCACACCTAGTGTGGAAATCAAAGGATATCCCTGTAGCAGAGAAAGGGACTGAGATACCTCCGGTGGGAAGAGCGTAGCGCGGCCGACCGACAGCGCCGAGGAATGCGTTAATGATGCCGCTGTGCGCGGTGACTGAGACGACTGCAAGTTGTGAGCACCTTCCGTAGGAGCCCTGGGCACCAGCAGTAGGCTTACACAGCGCTTCGTCGTCGACGGTGAACATCCTATCGAGCACAGCTTTGGCGCGCCCGACGGCGTGCTCGAATGTTTCGCGGGTGTCTTGTTGGTACAGCTCGTCTTCCTCCGTGAATCCGTCCTCGATGTCGAACTCGCGGAATTTGTCAGCGATGAAAGACCGGGGGTGCCGTTTGTCGCACGTATGTTCGCCGTATTCCTCACGGCAGTTCTGTGGAAGTCGAGCTTGTGAAAAATGGTGTGGTCTCGCAGACTGTACCTCGAGAATGAGCACACGTTTGGTGTCTATCCCTGAGAAGGTGATGTGGTTGGTGTGGATCGCACGGGTCATCGGGCTGCTGTACAAGACACCCGGGAGTGTCATGCGCCCGTTTTCGAGCTCCTGTTTCCACACTTTGTTAGCTTCAACAGCCTGCTCTTCGCCCAGCGGAGTGAGATCGGGGTCAGCTGAAGGAGCATGAGATGGGGAGCCGAAGACATGAACCTTGGGAGACGCACGTCCCCAGGTCAGCTCGTCGTCTCCATTTTGCTTAGCCCAGTATCTTGAACGAAGCTAAGGTGTTTCACGATGATGAGATGGTTTGACCAACGCACTCGTCCCAAGCCACGGTGCCGTACTTTTCTTCCGCGACGTTATCTGTGCCCCAAATATATGATCTAGGGATGGGAGCTGAAGTGCAATCCAAGACTCACGCCAGCCTTGCCCGTGGCGTCCGAACAGCACAAGCTTATACATCTTGCCTGTGGACCTGCCCTCCTCGATGAGAGCGCCCAGTTTCACGTACAAATTATGCCAGCGGTCGGGGGATTCATCGATCAGTCCGAACCGGGGAGGCACCTTGGAAACTCTTCAGTATTCGAGTTTAGATGCAAGAATCTCTTTGCGCACCGCGCCGATGGCAACAGGATCAGCGTTCAAATCGTCTTGGAGAAAGAATCCGGGCACGGTCTGTGTGACAATTTATGATTGGTTTTTCAGGCACAGAACGGCCCAGAGCTTACTTTGTATGTCATAGATTTCATTGATGCTAGTTCTCAGGATGGCCGGTGGCGGTAGTAGTAGTAGAGTGCTAGTATCTAGTGGAAGATTTGAGCGATCACCGTGATGCATCAGGCTGTCACAGCACGTAAAATGATCACTGATGATATCACAGATAGGCTCGCCCTTGTTTTCCCGCCATGATCTAAGTTGAGCTTTTTCCACTTGCTCGAGCTTGGAGGGTTGGCGGCAATCCCTACTCGAGATTTGAATCCGGGGATTCTGTCTAGAGAGGAGGAATGATCCCGGTAGTTGTTGGTGCACTGTGTCAGCCTAGGTCGTCCGACTACTGACCAAGTATTCCGCAAGCTGCTCGATTGACAAACCGCTGGGGGTGATATCGACGTACTTACGTCCCTGTATAGCCCCGAGCAGGCAGCCGGACTTGTCTTCTCTTCCCTTCTCAAGTCCCCGAGAGAAGCCGCGCCAAGCTTCTCGATCGACGCACAAATTTGAATGCACAGGCCTGGACCCAATCGTTCTTGCGGCCCTAAAGAATTCGGGTCTCCGGATCCAACAGCGCCATCCTTCGTTGCATCCACGGAGCGGCCAAGAGCTCGTTTGTGCACAATACAGTCCGGACCCGCAGGGCGCGATACACTTTCCGCCTAGCGCGAGTTTCTATAGCAGGCGATTCCGACACCCACTTCGCGGACGCTTAGTGCCATGCCAAGTGCGCCACCAAGCCAGCGACGCGTCAACGTCGCCCAAGTTCGCCGTGACCGAACTTCAAGGTCCCACTCCAAACGCGTTTGCGCGCGTGCTTCTCGAGCGACGGATTGGCACCGGCTAGAGCGTGACGCCGACTGCCCACGCTCCACAGCCGTGCACGCGCGCGCCAGATGTGGAATCCGCCGTCGGTTGGCGATGTATTTCGGCTCGCGATGGTTCGTTTGATGGATTTCGAGTGCCCGGATTCTGACATCCCACCTCCGTCTTTGCGCTCTTCGTTTGCAGCTGCTTCTAGTCGCTCCGCTTTCGCGCGACGGAGAAGGAGACTGGGCGTGCTTCAACTGATCTCAACTAGAGCAATCACTCCTCGTACGACCAGGATCTGCTGTAATGCTGGTGGGATATAAAAGCGGCCACGATCCGTCGAAGAAACGTCAGTTCTCGAACTACAAGACCTACCTGTCCATTCTCTTCTTTGTTCGTTCTCACCATGCAATTCTTTGCTCTGCTTTCTGCCGTGCTCGTCTCCTCTGTCATGGCTTCGGTATGTTGCAGGAATCACATCGATGTTGGCTTCGTTGCTGACTTTATCTTCCTAGCCTCTGTTAGGACCTGTTCGTTGCATGCGATTACCTGTTGTCTGTGCCTCTCACTGACCTTCTGGGCAGGTCCCCGACGCTGCTCCGGTGGCTGCCGTGCTTGGCTCTGCCCTCGGCTCAGGTGCCGCGGGCTCTGTTGGATCCAGCGCTGCCAGTTCTAGCCCTGTCGGCTCTGGTGCTGCTGGTGCTGGTGCTGTCGGCTCGGGCGCCGCCAGTCCCAGTGTCGTCGATACTGCTGCTGGCGCTGTCGCTCCTGTCGTCGGTGCTCTCGGCTCCAACGGAGGCGTTGTGCCTCCCGTTATTCCTACCACCGGTGCCGTCGCTCCTGCCGTTGGTGCTGTAGCTCCTGTCGTGGGTGCTGTCGCTCCTGTCGTCGGTAACGTCGCTCCTGTTGTGGGCGCCGTCGGTTCTGCTGCTAACACGCTGGGATCGGCCACCGGCGCTCTCGGTTCGGTAGTTGGTACTGTCGGCTCTGTGGCAAATACCGCCACTGGCGCTGCCGCAGGCCTGGTATGTTCCGTCTTATCATCCGCTGCTCTCTGCAACTGATCGTTTCATAAAACCAGACACCGCCGCAGGCCTCTGTGGTGAACTCTCTCGGTGGCGCCGTCACCTGTCTCAAAGGCATGCAGGACAAAGTCGGGCAGATCGCCGCCTCGGATCCCTCCAGCTCGCTCGCCCAGCAGGCCATGACGCAGGTCGCGACGCTCACGAGCTGCATGCTCCCCCCGACGGGCACGCTTCCCATCGGCGGGCTGCTCGGTGGACTGCTCGGCGGAAGCGGCGGCATCCTCGGCTCGTGTCTGGCTGGCGACAGCGGCCCCCTCGGTGGCTTGCTCGGCGGTGGTGGCTTGCTGGGTGGGCTCCTCGGTGGCGGTAGTCCCGGCCTGGGTGGCCTCCTCAACGACCCCGATCTCCTGGGCCACCTTTTGGGCGGTGGCACCGTCGGCGGCCTGCTCGGCGGGCTCGGTCTCGGAGATATCCTTGGCGGCGGCAGCCCCGACCTGGTCACTTCCATCGTCTGGCTCCTCGACAACCTGCTCGGTTTAAACAGTTGCGGCTGCCACAGCGCGCTGCTGGGTGGGCTGCTGGACGACATCAAGGGTGTAGTCAACGGCCTGCTGGGCTCGTTGACCGCTGTCCACGCCTGCGGCAAATGCGGCACCTCCCCGGCTGTAATCAGTGGCGTCAACGGAGTCATCGGAAAGAGCGGGGTCCTAAGCGGGCTTGGCGTGTAGTTGAATGATTCTGGTATATGCCTTTCCCTGTTGGATATATGGACCGTTCTCTGCTTGCCGTCTTGTGTCTTGATCGTGTTTGATTGGCTCTTTACATAATTACGTGTTACTCGAATGTTATTACTGATATACGGTCTTTGGAGGGGATGTGCGTGAAAGACGAGGGCCTACTGGCGAAGAAAGTAGCGATAATTAGCCGCAGGCTGCTCTGCTACATGCTCGATCCGAGAGCGGGCATTGCGTTGCTGGGCCAATTCGTGCACACAGTATTTGGCATCTACGATTCGCTCCCACGATTCATATCCACTGGGCATCAAATCTGCCCCAGCTGATCTCCGTCTCATAACCCATTCAACAAAACTATTAATATTACACAAGACAATTGCCATACTGTAAACCTACTATATTTGATTGCACTGTAGGTGATTGTCTGGAACATATACTGTAGGCTAGTGTGTGTGGGTACAGTGCCCCGCTGTTCTGCACAGAGAACTATGTGGTGAATCAATCCATTGATCCATCCAACAACCCCGTGACTTGCTCCATACGCACTCGGGCTCTAGATTGCCGATGGACTCCCTGAGCTCGCTCTCACAAGGACCATCGAGGCTCTTTCCCAGATCTATGCTCCGCTCCTCCTGGCTGGATGATCACCCACTTCGATATCGTCGTAATGTCCGCCTCAGAATATGGAGCGACTTGAAGTTGAATGTCTCACCGCAGAGATGGTCCAAGGGCGAAAAACCGTCCGTTCATCCACTTTCTTCCTTTTCATCAATATTCTCGGGTTCTGGGCCGTCAAGAATTCATTCGGGATATTCTGGGTCCTCAGTCGAAGCTACCAATTGATTGATCGGCTGCTTTACGCACCTTGCCTCATTGCAGATCCATGCAGAGGGGAAAGATTCCGGCCCTGCGAGCTTCAGTCTACAGAAGCTGATTGAATGCTCATACTCTTCATTCCACTTCCACCCACTTTCTCCGCCTCACGGACCTGTGGATCCACATGATCAGATTTCTCAGGTTGACTGCTTCGAAAACCAGCGAGAGGATTTAGTAGTCAATTCCATCTTGTTCGGCATTATTCTGCGATGAGTAACGACTCTTCCGACAGGCTGGGATGCACAGCCTGATAATGACGCACTTCTCCTTGCATGGAAGCAACCCACGATATGCTTCGGTTTCCCAGACGAGTTTTTAAATCAGCCTCGCGATGATATGCCGCCATGTCCCTGGCCCCCGTGTGCATTTTTGATGGAGCGGTGTCCCGAAATCCGTATGCTGTTTCTGGATACGTATGCTCTGCGCAACAGCGGACGATGAGGTCAAACTTCTCACGACGAACGGTGCAGTGATCGATGACTGCCTGATTATGGAGGCGGGGAACTGAAATTCGAAAATGCCAAACTCCAATGCACAGCTGGTTGGAGGACGACAGTGGGTGTCCGGTAAGCGGCGTCAAGTGGAGAAACCGAGCGTGGGGTCGAGTGTTCTCGCCGCATTGATCCTCTTATTAAGCGATGCCCTTGAAGGTGAACGGGACCATAGCATATGCAAATCCATTGTTCCAACACTTCCCGTACGACATGGGATATATATTCTGCTTCCTAATGGGCTTGAAGGAGTTTGAGATGGTCCATTCCGCACGCGCCGCTACCCCATTCTCCGCCGACCAACCGGTATTTGCGGGTAAGTCCGCAGCCACTGACGCCACAAATCGGCGCAAGAGCGGACGGAGCCGCTGAAATAGCGCCCTCTGTCCCTGGTTGGTGGTCCAGCCCGGCCAGAAAATCGCCAGGAATAGCAAATGACAAAGACATGTGTTTTTCGTCGCCGTCGACTTCCATTGCCGCCGCGTCGGAAGGTGCCGGCGGTCGGGTCGTGGAGACCCAGCGATACATCATGGGTGGCGGCGTGTAGATATCCTCCGCCACCGCGAACATGGGATCTTCCCCGCCCTCGGCCTCTCCGTCCGAGTTAAGCATGGGCGTCGCGGCCTCGACGGGGGTCGGCAGCGCGGTCCCCATTGCAGGACCTCGTTTGCCTCGGGGCCGAGCTGACTTTTTGAGAAGACGGTTTATAGTTTCAGCCTTCGGGGTAGTTAGTCCCCGCTCAGCTGTGGAGCTAGATTTAAGCGCTAGCCTTTTCGTCCTGGAGCTTCTTCTCTGTAACATTGCGTCGCTTTCGAGCGGACTCCTCTTTGCGGAGTGCGATCTCAGTTGCGTCGAGAACGGTCTTGCGCTTGTTTTGAGACGATGGATCGATTTGATCCTCCTCCCCGTCTTCTTCTGCGAGGCGCAGTCAATGTCAATCACACTTCGAGCGTCATCAGGCGCTTGTACTGACCAGCGCCTGATGATTGAGAACTGCCACCATTGTGACGGGCCCTGGCGAGCGCGGCTTGGCGTTTCGTGAGACGTGAGTTTTGGAGTGTTTCCTCTTCTGATTCCGACGTCTCGGATTCAGATTGGACTTGTGTCAGGGCTGTGGTTCGAAAAATGAGGATCTCCGGTGCCAGGGCTCATGCGCGAACACAGGACCTCGTAGACGTTTCGCTCTGGCTAGCGCAGGGGGCGGCCGCACCTTGAACTTGATCTTGAGGGGAGATCTAACCGGGGTGACGGAGATCTGAGATAAGACCGTGGGCATGAGTCGGGGAGAGCCAAAGCATGTCTGATGGAGATCTGACCGACGGTGATCGGGACTGCTGTAACTCATCATCCTCCTCATCTTCCAGCTCGTATTCCTCGGGCTCGTCCACCTCGGGCTCGCCGCTGTCGGGGTCCTCCTCCTCGCGTTCTTCGTCGTCACCAGACTGGGACGTGCTCGCTGCCTCGGGCAGGACATCGACTTCGACCTGTTCTTGGTCGTCTCCGTCCTCTGGCTCACGGGCTTTGACGAGGCGAGCACTCGCAGAAGAGGCATTAGCGATGCGGGCGCTGGATCTGGTCGTACGCGAGCTCTGCATGGGGGAGGAGTCGCCTGACGGGGATGACAGTACGGATGAGAGTGTGGGTTGCCGTTGTTGTTATGTATATATGCCGCCGAGTCACACGGCCTCCCACATCCCACCGCGCGGGTTAACTCCGTGTGCCAACGTACAGAATCGCGAAGAAGCTCTCCGAACACTTCATTATCGTCCCCGTCCGGTTCCGGCTTCTTCGGTCGCCCGATGCTCCGCGGAGACGGGATGGTGGAAGACTAGCGCATCAGCTCGCATTCTCGTGGCAATTTTGGTATCCCCTTGCCAGCCAGCTAGCAGTGTGTGCACCGGGCAGGAGCGGAATTTGGAACACGGTGATGCTTGATGCGGCTGTGTGCGTGCGAGCTGTCATATCAGATCCAGAAGACCAGATGTCCTCGTGACTTCTCCACGTTCGGATTTACCGATGCTAACAGCTCGTTGACAGACATTCCCCGCGCAGACTAGAAAAGTCCAATCGAATGAGGATTTGAACTCGGAATCGGTGAATAAAGGAATGTTGAGTTGATCACATCCTGTAATCTAATCTGATTAAAATTTCATCGATTTGATTGACATTCTGAATTCGGAATTTGTGAGCCGCCCACATAGTTCCAGTCACTGCGGGGGGATTTAATTTTTTTCTGTGGAAAATGCGTGACAATCCAGAAGTCCGATTTTCACTGTTATGTTTTCAGACAAAAATATATATATTGAAAATAGACGTCGATTTACAGCTCGATTTTTTTCATGAATAGACATCTATTCCTCCCGAAAACAGAACTGTAAATAGATCATCTTTTCTTTGATCGATTCTTACTGGGAATAGACGTCGATTTTCACTGAAAATAGAAACAAAGAAAAGATGATCTTTTTTCACTGAAAACAGATTAAAACCACTTGAAGAATCTGTTGATCCTGGCCCCAATTTGCATCCCTGGCCTTGCAAAAGGCTACTGGATGCTACTCACAACATGGTGGAATCATGCTGCAGGACTTGTGATGTGAATTGGGGCTGGAATCAACAGATTCTTCCAGTGGTTTTAATCTGTTTTCAGTGAAAAAAGATCATCTTTTCTTTGTCTCTATTTTCAGTGAAAATCGATGTCTATTCCCAGTGGGAATCGATCAAAGAAAAGATGATCTATTTACAGTTCTGTTTTCGGGAGGAATAGATGTCTATTCATGAAAAAAATCGAGCTGTAAATCGACGTCTATTTTCAATATATATATTTTTGTCTGAAAACATAACAGTGAAAATCGGACTTCTAGATTGTCATGCATTTTCCACGGAAAAAAAATAAGTCCCCCTGCAGTGAGTTGTTCACGAGGCTGTCAAACAACATTTCAGTGCGCTTAGAGCTATCTCAATCCATCAAATCAGGAGCAAGAACAAACTTGAAAAGAACAAAGCATTGCTACCTTGAAGTTCTCGAAGCCAAGAGAACAATGATGGCGGCTTACCAATGCTGTGACGTCCGCCTTTGTCCTCCCCAGCTTAAAGCGTCACTTAGGAAACGACTTCATCCAGTTTCATCCTCCCTAATCGACCTACATCTGTCATGGACGCCAGACTCCGTCGGGTGAACAAGGAGATCACAGGTGTGTGCGGGCAAACCTGCACGTCAGTGCTGCGAACGCCGTGTGGGGGGGCTGCAGAGCGGGTGACATGCTAACCGGCATGCCGTAGACTGCAAGAACGACAAGGTGTCGGGGATCCGCATCGACCTCGTTGACTCGTCTCCATTCCATCTGCGGGGGGCCTTTCCGGGCCCTGAGGGTACACCCTATGAAGGTGGCACGTTCGAGGTGGTGCGTGTTCCCTCCTCTCCGCCCTCAGAAGGCGGTCGATCAATCAGTTGTTCACGCGCGTCCTCCGCTTTCGCAGGACATTGTCATCCCCGAATCGTATCCGTTCCAGCCGGTGAAGATGAAGTTCATCACCAAGGTCTACCACCCGAACGTGTCCTCCGCATCCGGCGCCATCTGTCTTGACATCCTCAAGGACGCGTGGTCACCCGTGCTGACACTCAAATCGACGCTCATCTCGCTCCAGAGCCTCCTCTGCTCGCCCGAGCCGAGCGACCCGCAGGACGCGGAAGTCGCGAAGCACTACACGACCAGCAAGCACAGCTTCGACGAGACCGCGCGGTATTGGACTAAGACGTATGCCACGCCGCATGGAGCGCCCGCGTCGCCCACGGCGCGCAGTGGTGGTGCCAGCAGCAATAATGCGCAGAGAGATGAGGTCGCGATCGCAGGTCTGGAGCAGGCGCACGTCGACCAGTTCGAGAGCCTCGGATTCCCGCGGGGGAAAGTGGTGCGTTGTGTGCTTCCGAGCGTGCGTTTCCGACCCTGACGCCACCTGCAGATCGATGTCCTGCGCCGACTCAACTACCGTGGGGCCAATGTCGCTAAGATCGGTGAGGACCGCATCGTGGAGGAGCTTCTCAAGTGAATGCCGGCTGTCTCTGCAATGCTCTGTGATTTCCTTCCTGTATCCATCATTTGCATTGGGTCTCTAATTGTATCGGTTGGCAACGATCTGTACCTCTAACACTGTTATTTTCTGTATATCGAGAACCTGCTCACGACTTTCACGTCTGCCGTGTCGTATCTCGATGTCTGTACGGCGTGGGTGTACAGACTTGTGTGTCGGAGGATCCTAGAGGACGTTGGATACTTTGACCTGTCCTTCAAAGTGCTAACGATGCCCCCCCAGTCAGTCATAGTTGGATAAATATGCATCGATGCGATCTCGCTATCCATCGTTGACATGTGGCGGTGCAATATCACGGATCAATGATATCATCATATTGCTTCTGAATGCTCCACTGCTTCAGTTAGAGTTGAGCCGACTTATCTGAAGTATCAAGGAAGAGACTCGATAGAGGATAGACAAGTGATTCTTTCGTTCCGAATACAGCAGGACTACTCAATCGCTCTCCTTGACGTCGCCACCTCCGATTTTGTATACGATCTGAACACTGGCTTTCTGGATTTCAACATTATTAGATGCGTTGAGATTTCGAGCTCTTTCTGGTCCCAGAAATTCATCAGACTCGAGTAAGAAAATGAATTAACCGCAGCAGCTCACCGAAGCTTAGTGGCAGCCAGGGGGGTCGCAGTAGAGGGTTCCGTCCGCTCCAGAGAAGCAGCTGCAGGGGACGCGCTCGTTGAGCTCAGCGGCGTGGGTGCCGACGGCGAAAGCAACGAGAAGGAGTGCGAGATGAGTGATGGAGGGGAATTGCATCTTTGAGTGAGTGTATTTTTCCTTGGGCCTCCCTGGCTTCAACTCCCCGCTTTTATGGTAAAGGGAGAGATGATTACGCAGGTCAGCAGGGCATTGGAAAATTGGCCAAGAGGTTGTGTGTGTTACGCGGGACTCCACACGAGTCTAAGGCTGCTCCAGAATGTGATTCGATCATACATATTCCAACCATTGTGCAAAGTAGCATAATATCATTGGGACGATTTAGGTGAGTTACGTGAGACTCGGCTTGGTTTTACCTATAATTGGCATGAAAGAGGGGCATACGATATCCCTGGACACTACGTAGAGCAGAGCTCGTCCCTGGAGTTTGTTCCATCCCCGTGGCGTGAGAAGGAGAGTGAATACTTGCTGACTTGCATCGGTGAACAATTGAGTGCCGCTAGCGGGATGTGATCACGAAATCATCTGGGGTAAAGACTCTGGAGAACCATTCCGCCTGCTCCAGATGAGAACTTGTGTGCAATCACATGAGTTCAACGTTGAATGGGCTCGACTGCAAAGACCCATCTCGCTTGGTCATTGCCAAGCAATTGCACATTCGCTTCTTCCCGCTTTCCTCAGCAGAAGAGCATGTGCAGGTCGTCGCTCATACATCCACACATCATCCGAGCAGTGTACGATTATGAAAACCGTGCCGAACAATCAACCGACCCAAACGGGCCAGGGCGAAAGAAAGGAAGATCGAGATTCCGGTATGTGTGCATGTCTATATACGTAACACAACCCCAAAATATCAACGATCAGACATTTGAGCCAGATAGTCAGACAACTAGCACATATCAGCGAGCGGTCTGTTGCAGAGATGGAGGATCGCACCTTGAGAGCACCGGTTCTTATGCTATCCGCCAAGTTCTGCACCTGCGGGTCGGCCATTGCCCGTCCAATCATATCCCGGGCTGAACTCTCGATCCCAGCCAGGCTGCTGCTGTCTCCGAGGTAGGAAGAGTACGATGTCCCGCTGTTGGCATATGGGTCGGCGCTGTGATGTGTAACGAATAAGCATACGTCCATCTCGCTACGAATAGCACTCACCCTTCGCCGTTCTCCTCCCGGCCGAAATACTCATCGCTGCCGATGCCTGTTCGGCCTTCGAAGTTGCGCAGCCGCTCTTGAGCTTCAGAACGAGCATTGGCATCGTACGATCTGTGTGAACTCAGACGGCGCGACCAAGACGCGAAAAGATTGACGTACCCCCGTTCGAAGTACATGTCGCTGCTGATGCCTTTCTGACCACCGAATCGATCGCGTGCGGTCGTTGGTGAGTCATCGACCGCAGCAGCACTAGTACCTGCAACAAGTGTCACAAACAGCTCGGATCGAAAACCCGAAGGACGACGAACCAGCATTCGTGGCCTTGTTGATGCCAGGGTTCAGCACAGCGCCAGCAGAGGCAATCGTCCCAGAGGAGGCAGTGGGGATCGCACCAAAGCCCAAGCGCACAAATCCGGGCTTTTGAGCGGCAGGGGAGGAAGACTGCGTAGCACCGGGAGCAGCTGCTGATGACGCGGCGGGAGTGAATGAGTTTAAAGGGGTGGCGACTGATGCAGGAGCAGCGGTGACTGCGGCAGGTGCGGACTCGCGTTCATAGCCCAATGCTTTCGTGCGTTCCTCATCTTCTCGAGCACGGCGCTCAGCTTCCGCGAAAGACATGGGGGACGATTTCTGGGCGCCTGCGGGTCGTTGTAAGAAGGATGCATAATGGGTAACTGGACACGACCTACCGAGCTTGCCCTTCTTGCTTCCTGCGCCAAGCTTGAGCGCGCCTCCTCCACTACCAGAGAGCCCTCGCGGAGCAGCCGCAAGACCAAGACGGGGCTTGGGCGCAACGGGACTTGGAGCCACGGGCGTGACAGCTGCAGCAGGAGTCGATGGGGCTGGAGTTCCAGGCTTGCTATTGGCGCGCCCGATGACAGGCACTGTGGGGGTGCCCACGCGGCTCGTCTCCTTTGGCGTGCTTGGCTTGCTCCAGCTCTCGAAGAAATCGTCCTCGCCCTTGCCCGCTTGCTCCTCCCCAGCAGCCGGAGTCGCACCCTCAACAACGATGCCCGTCGGGTTGACAGTCTGGTCCGCCTTGACCCGGCGTGCAAGCTCCTGCTTGTACAGCTCGCCGACGCGCCCTTCATATTTGGCCTTGCCCTGCAGATTGCCTCCGCCGTTCTTGTGCAGGAACGTCGAGTAGCTGGCGTTCCCGCCCACCTTCATTGCCCGCAGTTGCGCTACAGACCACGAGTCCAGGTTGGTCGAGCGCACGAAAGTGATGTGCACGCCCATGTTTCGGTGCGTGGCGGAGCAGTCGAGGCATAGGTAGACGGCGAATGTGACCGATGACCAGGTGGGGTTGCGCGCATTACAATCGAAACATATCTATTTGTGCATTGAGAAATGTGGAACTTCCCGTGTTCGACAACGCAAGCACCTTGTTCTCCTTCTGACCCTTCAGCACCGCGAAAATGCGATCACTCTCGGCCTTGGGTACTTGTTCTGCCATTGATAGCTTGCGAGTGGTGAGCGACTAGATACAGCTGGTTCGCAGGTCACCGATACAGTCCGCCAAGAATCGAAAGTGAGATTGTCAGTCGAGGATCCGGCGACGTGGAAGACGAAATCGATGTGGATTGGCTCGGCATCACAGTCACAGGAGAGGTCACATGGGTGTGACTTGACGCTGCGACCGTGGATGGAAACACCTTGTCGTTGGCAGGGTCTTTATAATTTACACTATTCAAGACATATTTATCTACCCTGCGCTCCAAAATGCATCCAATCCTGTTCGGATGGAACTCACATGTGCTGTTGGGCAGTCAGCACTTGTCACCAGATGGGAAGCAAGCGACGTACCAAATGAGTTTCCTAGCTCCTGATGGCCGTCTTGTTTGTTCCATTTCAAGAGATACTCATAGCCGTCGATCCACAATGCCCACAAAGCTGGACAACGCTCACAAAGTCCGCTCTTGAGCCGGTCGAAATCTGGAATGTGCGGGGTGCGATGGTAGTCAAAGTTGCCGTAACCAGGCTCCCAGCAGATGAACAGACGCTCCAGAGAGCGTGGCAGCGTAGCAATGGTTGGTAGTGCATCGAAAAACAGCTTGATCTGTAAGTGCGCTCACTCAAAGGCCGGCTGAGATGAGAGAACTAACTCACATTGAGATTCAGTGAGGGAGACAGAATCGTCTCCGGGAGATCCCAAAGCCGCAGTCGCATGCCCACGAGATTGGGGAGGGACAGGAAGAGTTGGGACATTTGGCTTGCGTCGAGAGCGTCGACTGCAGCGTCAAAGTATGTGACGTGCGCAGACTGTATCCCCACCAACTTGTCCCAAGGAGACCATGTCAGAGTCAGCGCAGTCAAAGTCTCTCGGCTGAGAAACAGATGCGCCAACTCGCAAGGACCATTGAACGACTCGATGACAGGGAGAAGGGAGGCAGCAAGCTCGGCAGGAAGCGTCGGGGACGGAAGACTGTCCCCTGATTCGAGACCCACAACCCGCACAACGAATCGTTTTACGGATGGAAGCCTTCCCGCAAAAGCCAGCATCTTATTGATGGATTGTGGACCGCAATGGGTCGCGAGTCTGCGCAGATTCGGGAGCTCTACCACTTCATCCCAGGAGCTCGACCTCATATCCAACTCTTGGAGAGCCAGCGGAGAGAGAAGACGGAGCCATTGGTACAACTCGTTCTTGCCAGTGGGATACTGGCGCAAAGAACATCGGGAGACTTGTAGCGGCTGCAGCGAGTGAGTGTTCTCCTCTGCCGCTTCCCCAGAATCGCGAGATCGGCAGCCCAGTATCTCCAGTTTTTCCAGTGGAGGCAGTTTTAGAAATGCGTGCAGATGCCGGAGAGCGTACTGCGTCCCAATGGCTGACAGATAGCGTAGGGACGTGAACCTGCCGTCCGTCAGGCGAGCGAGCAACAAGTCCATCAGGACATAGGGATCGGCTGTCCGAACGTCGTAGTCTCTGATAGCGCTCTGTCCCATAAACAAGACTCGACCCGGGTCGATACGGCATGACCGCACCAAAGGTGCTATGGCGGAGGAGCACCAGAACTCGAGCCGTGCGGTCTGCTGCGCCAGCGTGTCTGGGTCGTATGCGATAGCTTGGCCCATGGCAAAGACATTGTGGTACGGATGGACGATAAGTTCCGTAAATAGCAGCGTGCGGCAAAGGGGGACAAAAGCTCGGCGACTGAGCGCGAGAGACTGGATCGTTTCGGTCGAGAGATGTCGGAAGATTTCCAGCCATAGCTCGTTGGGTACAGCGGAAGTATTCATGGCGGTCGGCTGTATGCAGCGGATACTGCGTCGTTCATATAAAAGCGATGGGCTCAAGTCATCGAACGCTGCGCGCTGCGTCAAAGGCCACGAGAGGAAGCCAGTGGCACAGCTTCCGGTCAACCCCATCTGATACGGCCATCGCCGCGGCGAATGCCCTAAGACTCCCCACGATACCGACATAAATGGTGTGCCATTCTCGCGTCATCTCTCTTCTTCCCCCACCACCCATCGAGCATGCCTTGGGAAAACGTCAAGCTGAACGACGGTGCGCTGCCTCTTCGCCTTGGTCTCTGTGTGCATACCAACCCGCACAGGGCGTGAAATCCCGACCATTGGGTTTGGGACGTGGAAGATGGGTAACGGGGACGCTCCCATCACGCAGGTGGACCAGGCCATCTCAGTGGGGTTCAGCCACGTCGGTAATATCTGCTCCAATTCCATGCCTGTCCGCAGACTCATTCCCGGTACCTGTTTGCAGATACCGCGCAAGCATACCGCAATGAGACGGAGGCGGGGATCGCGATTCGCGACAGCGGGCTTTCCCGGAAAGATATTTTCATCACCACCAAGTATTCTGGGTTGAACGGCCTGGGAATCAAAGAGTCCATCAAAAACAGCTTGGAATACGTGAGTGGGGTCCCTGCAGCTGTGTAGGCCATATTCATTCCGACGCGTCGTTCGGCAGCTGGGTGTGGAATACGTCGACCTTTACCTCATTCATGCACCCCGACTCGCGCAACCGGACATCCCCACCGCGTGGAAAGAGATGGAGGACATCCAAGCGCAAGGATTGGTCAAGTGCGTGACGGCATTTGGATGACGTCGTATATGCGTGTACATGCTGATGCAGATTGTGCCCACAGGAGTATCGGTGTCAGCAACTTTGAAGTCAACGACCTCGCTATCCTTCTGGCCTCGGCCAAAGTCAAGCCCGTGGCTAACCAGGTTGGTCTGCTGTACCTCGCACAACTCAAATATGGACCACGTCTCATACACTCACAGATCCTGCTCCACCCGTACGTGTATGCGCGCCAGCTCCCGATCCTCGAGTACTGTGCCAAGCACGGTATCGTGGTGGAAGCCTACAGCGCTCTGATGTGTGTAGCTCTCGTCTGCTCCTTCCCGACTCAGGAAGACTGACGATGCGCCCCAGCCCCGTCACGTCTCTCCCCGGTGGACCTGTCGACAAGCCCGTTGCCGCTATTGCCGAGCGTCTCTCCGTCACTGCCGACCAAGTTCTTCTCGCGTGGGCCAAGGCCAAAGGCGCTGTTGTCATCACGTCGGTCATGCGTCTCTCATTCACCACAAACGATTAACACCTCTACCAGCACGAGCTCGAAGAAGGAACGTCTTCTCGGATATCTGAATGCTGGCGACCTCGGTATGGGCATAACTCGAGCACTGGCTACGCTCTCCTGATAGGTTCTCTAGCCCTTACTGCCGAAGACATTGCCGCCATCGAAGCAGCCGGTGCCAAAGGCCCACCGAAATCGCTCGTCCGCCGGATCGTGTTTAGTGCCGCCCGGGTTGCGCTCATCGCAGCCGTGGCCTTGACCATCAACAGCCGTTTCTTCTGAGCAAAGTGGCAGGACCCTGCCAGTGTAGCGCGCCGACTGTTTCCATATCTACATGTACAGAATCAGATGTTTCACTGGACAACGAGTACGCAAATATGAAGGCTGACTGCGCTCTTGTCTCAAAAGCAGCACGTACTACTGCTGCTGGTTACGAAAGAACGGTGACCATCTCACGGAAGCAATCTCGAACCCAATGGACCTTGCGGAGGCTATTGGCGACTGACGGGTGCTTGTTAGCTAGCTTCAAAACACACAAACTGGTACCCACCAGCACTCTCATTCCCCGGATGTGCACGATCAAACCACTGCACTCTGTCCGGTTGGGCGGTCCATTGGTAGAGCGACTCGTATCCGTCACAGAACAGGACCTGCAGCCCACTGCATCGCTCCCTCAGTTGGTCGCGGAACCTGTCGAGGTCCCTGCGGTTCATAGGGTCGATGTATGACGCGAAGGGGACATTCATGTATTCGATCGAGATGGCGAGGTTCTTCAACGTCGGAGGAGGAGCGAGCGAGCTGACGCCGTCCGCGAGGCTGCGGAACAGAGTGGCAGGCCAAGATGCCTTGCTTTCGTGATACACCCAACGCGTCGAAACATGGATCCGGAGCGTCTCCAGCATGGGGCATCGCTCAAAGACAGCTACGAGAACTTCCAAGTCCACAGTCCAGAGACCTAGTTCCACGAATGTTAAATTCGAGGCAACAGGAAGCAATTTGATGAGGCCCAATGCCGTATTCGCGTCGGGCCAATACGTGGTCAGATGCGTCAGGTTTGGCTGAGAAACGAATGAATGCGCCGTGTGCAGTGGACCGGTGAAGCTGTGCAGAGCGGGCAGATCTGAGTAAGGCCGTTGTGCGATGTCACTGGCCAGCGCATCCATTTGCCACGAATCAGGCCTCGTCTTGACCTCCATGACTTCGATCCCGGTGTATCGATGGATCTCAAAGATGGTATCCGCCGCCGAGATCGGCTCAGAAACCTCGAGGAACAGGTGTCTCAGTTGAGGAAGGGTGTGGTCGCTATTCTCCGGGAGGCCGACCTGGGATACGATAACCCGGAGCGTGGTCAGGCCAGGAAACGATCGCGCCGTTCGGGTGATCTGGCAGAAGGGGACGGTGGACGTCTCCAACGTCAATTTGCGAAGATGCCCAAAGCCAGGGCTTGGCAGAGCGCGCAGAACAGCGTCTGTCCCAGCTCCATATCTCGGGAAGGTCAAGACGTCGATCGTTTCGGGCGAAAGGAAGTGGATAAGCGTCAGTTCGGCGGCATCATCCGGGGTGGTCGATAGTAGCTTGACTGTTCTGGCCCGGATGGTATGCCACAAGGCTTGCGGGTCGTCGATCCCGCCACCCTCCCGACCCATTCTACACCGGATCACAGTAAGCAGCTCCAACTCAGCAACTGTCGCCAAACCAACGAGCACCTCGCGTGTTAAGTCAAGCTCGCATAGCTCCAACTGTCTCAGGGCCGCGAATCGAGGTAGAAATCGCGTGAAGAAGGGAATCAGTAGGGCGTTGTACACATCGGCCGCGGGCCCATCCCGACCGTCCCATCCATCACGTTCGGAAATTTCGGTTATGCTCGTCACAGTGCATGTCTGCACGTACGCCGCTGGACCTGCAGCCGATCGCGCTTCCAGTCGCGCCAATTTTTCGTCCACTCCCAGTGGATAGAGCAAAACCGGCGCTTCTGATGTCCCTGTACTGATAGAGTACGGATGAAGCGTGAGGCCTCGCAGGAGGGTCGGTTGGGCTAGGTCGTGGAAACGGTGAGATACCCAGGTGATGGAACGACCGAGGTCGACGCTAGAGAGATGGTTCAATATCTGGAGCCAGACCTCGTTCGGGAGATCGGGAAGGTCCACTTGAGGAGATTGAATTCCCAAGAACTCAGAGAGGTAAAGGGACGCGAGCAGTTTTGACAGCATATTGGGGATCTGGGGTAAGTTGCGTACTTAGTAGGGTGCCAACCCGGTTATTGACGAGCAGCTTCGGCCCGGGCCGACCGAAACTCCTTCTTCCATGACGCTATCAGACAAGTTGTCATCTCAGATTCCGCTGCTAGCGCGAATTCATGCTGCACGTTTTCGCAAACTCTTCTTCATCCTTCTTTGCGCAGTAACCTGAAGAAGCCAGTCTGTTCTCGCACACTAGAGAACTAACGACTGAGAGCCCGACGGACATCGCCTGACTGCTGATCGTCTGCTCTGCACCTCAGCCCACTTCCTACAAGATGGGCGCTTTTGGACTGCTTGTCAGCGCCTTGTCGTGAGGGGCCTAGGATATGGAAACAGTGCGGCAAACATGCCGAATAGTGGCACAGCGTGAAGAAGGGAATTGGATAAAAAGAACTCGGAATGTGACATTTGCGCCCGACCCCCTCTCACCATGGACTCTCTCAAGCTCCCGCTGTGCGGTCTCGCAGCCGTGCTGTCCCTGCTCTACTTGCGTCCCCGCCGCTCAGTGAGTCCACCGCCGTCGGAAGGAACGCTCCGGTCTGACGCCGCGCAAAGGCCTCAGGGAACGGCTCCATCCCGCTCATCATGGGGTCCGACTCCAATCCCTTTTCATCGTACCTCGGTGCGTGGCGCGCGTTCGCCGACAGCCTCGGCGTCGTGCAGCACGGATACGAGCAGAACCGCACCGGCGTGTTCCGCGTGCCGGGTTTCTGGCGCTGGGAATACGTCGCGAACGGGCTACAGCGCGCACTCGAGATTGCGGCCGCGCCCGAGGATGTGTTATCGTTCCAGGCCGCGGCTGAAGAAGTGCGTATCTTGCTATCATCATCGTGTATGCGTCAGCGGGCCGTCCGATTGACGGACCGCGTTGCAGGGCCTGCAATCCGACTGGACGATGGGCAAATCACTCACTCGGAAGCCGTACCACATCAACACCATCCGCGCTGGATTGACACGCAATATCGCCCGGTCGTTTCCCCAGGTCCGGGAGGAGATGGTCCACGCGTTTGACTTTGCATTGGGATTAGAGGGCGAAGGTCGGTGTCAACCTCATTCTGTCCTGATCTGCGGCGTCTGACTGGTGGAAATGAAACATACAGAATGGAAACTAGTTGCGGTCATGCCGATGGTCATGCAGATCGTGGCGCGTACGAGTAACCGTGTCTTCGTCGGGCTCCCTCTGTGTGCGGTACATCGCGCTTGTGCCGACTCCGATCTAACCCATTCCGGCAGGCCGGAACCCAGAATATCTGCAGCTCAATATCGACTACACCATCGATATCGTCACCCGTGGGGGACTCATCCGCCTATTGCCTGACTTTCTGAAACCGTGAGCAGTCCTGGAAAGACAGCTTGTGTCAAAGTACTTTTGTGCTGATGTCATGCGGCGATAGTCTGCTAGCCCCGTTGCTATCATCCAAGAACAGCTCGCTTCGTCACGCGCTCACCTTTATGCGGCCGATCCTCCAAGAGCGCATAGATATGGATGCCCAACATGGAAAGGAATGGGCTGATCGACCGGCGAGTCAATCCGATCATCATCACCTGAATGCCTACTCACACACGCGCGATGATCCAGAACGATTTCGTCTCGTGGCTCATAGACGACCTCCCGGCCACGGAAAAACCTACGGTCGAAGACCTTGCGCTTCGAATCCTTGCTGTGAACATGGCAGCGATTCACACTTCATCGACAGTTTGTGCTTCTGCCGCGAGAGAGAGAGCACGACAAGCTGAGGCTTTACGCAGACGCTGACAGCAGCATTATACGACTTGGCCAAGTACCCTGAATATTTGAAACCCCTGCGAGAAGAAGTGGAGCGCGTCACTGAAGCAGAAGGATGGACCAAGGCCTCTCTCGGCAACATGCACCAGATCGATAGCTTCTTGCGCGAGTCGCAACGATTGCACGGCAGTGGTTCCCGTGAGTGATGCCTTGAAGTCGAGCCGTCCGACTATCGCTCATTGGGAGATAGTCGCGCTATTCCGTCAAGTCGTTGCGAAAGATGGATTCACTTTCTCGGATGGGATCACTATTCCATATGGGTCCTTCCTCGGCGTGCCTGCGTCGTCTGTCCAGCTCGACCCAGGTGTGCTTCCTCCATCGCTCGGCACGGATCCGTGGCTGATTACTCGGCCAGAGTTCTATGAGAACCCAGACACGTTTGATGCGTTTCGGTTTTCCCGGCTTCGGGAGACCAGTGGGACGTTCAATCGGCTGATGGTCACTACCAACGCGCGCGATCACCTCGTCTTCGGGCATGGCCGACATGCCTGTCCGGGGCGGTTCTTCGCTGCGGCAGAGCTTAAGGCGATGCTGGCGCATGTCGTGCTCAACTACGACGTCAAGGCAGAGGTACCCGGCGTCGGTCCTCCAGATTCATGGTTTGGGACCGCTCGATTCGCCAATCCGAAGGGCAAGATTTGGGTGAGGAAGAGGGTGTGAGCTGCGATCGATTACTGCGAGTCGAATCTTGACTACTCTGTACTTGTATCGTCCCATGCCACTCATCCATCCATCTATCCATGCATCATCCATCTTCAGTCGCGGCGCTCGAACACCCGGATCTCGATTTCAGGCAGAACAGCCTTCCACCGCTCCCGCTCGTTGGACCCGACCGTGTCTTCCATCCGCACCAGGAAGGGGTCGATGTACGACGCGAAAGGAACGTTCATGCATTCGATCGAGATGGCGAGGGTCTTCAACTCCATCGGAAGGGTGAGCGAGTTGACGTTGTCGGCGAGACTGTGGAAGAGTGTGAGTGGCAGGTCAGGACGCCTGGCTCATGATACACCCCATGCATCGAAACATGAATTCGAAAGGTCTCCAGCAAAACGCATCGCTCGAAAATGACTACCAGGACCTCCACGTTCACAGTGGAGAGAATCGGTTCCACCAACGCCAAACTCGGGGAAGAAGGCAGAATCTTGATCAGTCTTAAGGCCTAATCCCTTATCCGTGTCCGGCCAACACGTCTTCAGATGCATCATGTTTGGCTGAGCAACGAAGGAATGCACTGTGCGCAGTGCATTGGTGAAGCTGTGTAGAGCGGGAAGATCTGAGTAAGGCCCTTATGCGAAGTCGCTGGCCAGCGCATCCATTCACCACGAGTCAGGCCTCGATTTGATCTCCATGGTGGCGGCCCCAGTGTATCGGCGCATCTCAGAGATGGCAGTGGCCGCCGAGTTCGGCTGAACTACTTATCTCCAGAAAGACATGCCTGACTTGATGAAGCGCGTGGTCGCGGTCGCTATTCTGCGGGATGCCGACCTAGGGTACGATCGCGCCGTTTCGGTGATTTGGTGAAAAGGGGACGATGGACGTCTCCACCGTCAACTTGCACAGATGAGCCAGGCCAGGACTTGGCAGAGCGCGCAGAACAGCGTCTGTCTCAGCCCCATATGTCGGGAAGGTTAAGGCGTTGATCGTTTCGGGCGAAAGGAAGTGGATAAGCGTCAGGTCAGCGGGATCCGAGTCATCCGAGCTGGCCGATAGTAGCCTGACGGTTCTGGTCCGGATTGTATGCCTCAAGGCTTGCTCGTCGTCAATCCGGCTACCTTGGTTACCAATTCTACACAGAATCACAATAAGCAGCTCCAACTGCCCCAGGGCTGTAAATCAAGGTATGAACCGCGTGAACAGAGGAATCGGCAGGGCGTTGCACCCATCGGCAGCGGGCCCATCACCACCGTCCCATCTATCACGTTCGAAAATTTCGGTTGTGCTTGTCCTGGTCACAGTACACCTTACC
Organism: Mycena citricolor; assembly: GCA_963692855.1. Classification (NCBI taxonomy): domain Eukaryota; kingdom Fungi; phylum Basidiomycota; class Agaricomycetes; order Agaricales; family Mycenaceae; genus Mycena; species Mycena citricolor. Next base: position 124,426 of record CAVNYO010000166.1, on the reverse strand, counting down.
CCAGATTCCTAAACCAACATGCAACGGCTCTTGGGAACCGAATCTCAGTCACTGGACATTCCCGATCTCCTGAATGAGGTCTGGCTCCAGATATTGGATCATCTGTCCAACCTCGACCTGGGCCGTTCCGTCACCTGCGTCTCCCATCGTTTCCACGATCTCACGCAACCAACCCTTCTGCAAGGTCTCACGCGTCACTCGTACGCTATCGACACAGGGGCAGCAGCAGCACCGTTTTTGCTCATCGACTAGGAGTGGACGCGAGATTGGCGCGACTGAAAGCAAGATCAGCTGCAGGGCCATCGGCATACGAGTAGAGTAGAGTTTGCGAGCGAGGCTGCCGACTCGGCAAGATCCGATCGAAGCTCTTCCTTCTGTCACAAATGTCCAAGTCCAGCTCCCTCCCCATCTCAGAATTCACTGCTAGCGCGAATTCGTCATGCACGTTTTCCTGGACTCTTCTGCATGCTTCTTTCTAGGAACTGAAGCAGTCAGTCTGTCCTTCGTACAGCACAGAGAACATCCCAGCTGCTTGCGCGTCTCCATCCCAGGCCACTCCCTAGAGCTGCTATCATGGATGGGAGCAATTAGGCGTTTTTGGCCCGCTCGTCAGGGCGCCAAATCGTATGGACTGCCGCGGATTTGTTCCCACTGGGATCTTTCGTCGGCTGATAGAAGGGATCTCGCTCAAAATTATCCGTGAGTTTGAGCCGATCACGCGCGGGTCGCACTCGAGTCAGCGCCTTGTCCCGAAGAGCGGGGGACTGGGAGGGAGTGCGGCATGCATGGCGGCACAGGGTGAGTAAGGACTTGCATAAATAGAGCTTGATTTCTGACATGAGCGCCAGGACCCTGTCTCTATGGACTCCCTCAAGCTCCCGCTCTGCGGCCTCGTAGCCCTGCTATCTCTGCTCTACCTGCGTCCCCGCCGCTCAGTGAGTCCATCGCCACACGACGAGCTTCGAATCTGACGCCGCCCAAAGACCACAAGGAACGGCTCCATCCCGCTCATCATTGGATCCGAGTCCAACCCCCTCTCGACGTACCTCAGTGCGTGGCGCGCGTTCGCCGACAATCTCGGCGTCGTGCAGCACGGATAAGAGCAGGACCGCACCGGCGTGTTTCGTGTGCCGGGTTTCTGGCACTGGGAATACGTCGCGAACGGACTGCAGCGTGCCCTCGAGATTGCAGCTGCGCCCGAAGATGTATTATCGTTCAATGCTGCAGCCGAGGATGTGCGTATAGTGCTGCCATCTTTCATGCGTCAGCGGACCTTCCGATTGACGAACTGGGCTGCAGGGCCTGCAATCCGACTGGACGATAGGCAAGGCGTTCACACGGAACCCGTACCACGTAAACACCGTTTGTGCTGGATTGACGCGCAACATCGGTCGCTCGTTTCCTCAGGTACGGGAGGAGATGATCCACGCGTTCGAGTCTACATTGGGATTGGATGGCGAACGTCGGTGCCAGCCTCATTCTGCCGTGATCTGCTCCGTCTGACTGGTGAAAACGCAGATTGGAAACTGGTTGCGGTGATGCCGACAGTGAGGCAGGTAGTGGCGCGCACGAGCAACCGTATCTTCGTGGGACTCCCTCTCTGTGCGCGATCCTGCGTGAAGGCCGACGGCGAGCTAATCCATTACGGCAGGCCGAAATTCGGAGTTTGTGCAGCTCAATATTGACTATACTATCGATATCATCACCCGTGGGGGACTCATCCGGCTGTTACCCGACTGGATAAAACCGTGAGCAGTCTTTCAGGGACATATCTGCCGAAGCAACTACCTATGTTGATCAGTACGGCCCAGTCTGCTAGCCCCCTTGTTATCATCCAAGAACAGTTCGCTTCGTCACGCGCTCACGTTCATGCGGCCAGTCCTCCAAGAGCGCTTGGATATGGATGCTGAACATGGAAAGGAATGGGCTGATCGACCGGTAGGTTGGCTTGACCATTCGAATGCCTGACTGACACATCGGATCACCTAGAACGACTTCATCTCGTGGCTCATAGACGACCTCCCGGCCAATGAAGAGCCTACGGTGGAGGACCTCGCGCTGCGGATCCTTGCTGTGAACATGGCAGCGATCCACACCTCGTCGACGGTGCGCACCCATCTGCAAGACGGACGGCGCGACAAGCTGACGCAGGGCGCAGACACTGACAGCGGCATTGTACGATCTGGCCAAGTACCCTGAATACTTGGAACCTTTGCGGGAAGAAGTAGAACGCGTCACCGCAGCGGAGGGATGGACCAAGGGTTCTCTCGGCAATATGCACCAGATCGACAGCTTCTTGCGCGAGTCGCAACGAATGCACGGCAGTGGTTCCGGTGAGTCATGCTCGCCGTCGGCCCGATAATTACTCATGAGGAGATAGTCGCGCTACTCCGCCAAGTCATTGCGAAAGAGGGATTCACTTTCTCGGACGGAATCACCATTCCATGTGGCTCCTTCGTCGGCGTCCCCTCGTCTTCGGTCCAGCTCGATCCAGGTGCGCTTTTTCTGCCGGGAACGAATGCGAGGCTGATTACTCGCCCAGAGTTCTATGAGAACCCGGACACGTTTGATGCGTTTCGGTTTTCCCGGCTTCGGGAGACCAGTGGGACGTTCAATCAGCTGATGGTCACGACCAATGCACGGGACCACCTCGTCTTTGGGCACGGCCGACATGCCTGTCCGGGGCGGTTCTTCGCGGCTGCAGAGCTCAAGGCGATGCTGGCGCATGTCGTGCTCAACTACGACGTCAAGGCGGAGGTACCCGGTGTCGGACCCCCGGATGCATGGTTCGGGCCCGCTCGATTCGCTAATGCGAAAGGCAAGATTTGGATGAGGAAGAGGGTGTGAGGAGCTGCGATCGATTACTGCGCGTCGAAGCTTGAATACTCTGTACTTGTATCATTCCCATGCCACTCTCCCATCCATCCATCCATCCATCCTCAGACCTGGCGCACGAACACCGCGCTCTTCTCGAACACCCGGACCTCGATTTCGGGCAGAACGGCCTTCCATTGCTCCGTGTTTGCGTTTGTCGTCATATGCACAAACTCGGGCGTTTCTGCGAATTCGGCGTGGGACCATTCGTGGAACGACAGGTACTGCACGCAGTCCCCCGAGTCTGTGTTCACCCGCCGCCGGTATCGGCGCGATCTTGACCACCCAGGGACCCTCCGATAGTCTTCCAAATGCTCCCCCTCGTACCACTGATTGAACTCGGTCTCGTCTTCCGTCCGCACGAGGATCGCTGCGAGGAACAGAATCTCAGCCGGCAAGGATGTGGAGGAGGACCCTGCTGTGTCTGACGTGAAAGTCGATCGGTGCGCGTACTCGGATTGTACGGGGTCGCTCGTCTCGAGAAAGTGCATCCACTGGGGACTGCGGTCGTCGATCGCACGATAACGGATCCCGGAGGTCACTGAAGCATTCAGTATGGATGAATGGATGAATGGAATGGACGAATGAGAGAGCACGCCTATGAGTGCAGTCGACTCGTACACACCTTCCAGCCCATTGATCACTGTGCCCCAATCCGCCTCGGACTCCGTGTACACCACGAGAATATCCTTCGTCTCCGGGTTTGTTGCGTCCATATCAGTGTGCAGTGCAGGTTCCCTACAAGTTGCGGTGCTGGTGCCCAGTTTTACGGGACGCCAAGCAGGCCGTCCATGCCCGGCAGACCACGTTGTCCTGTTTATCTATACATCCATGACCCAAGAGGGGAAACAGGACCGAATGCGAATGTATGCGCAGCCCGTACCTGGGCAGGCCCGCCAGTATCAGTGTTTCATCCCTTAGGCGAATGTAATGAGTATTCCTTCGCAACCGTCTCGACTGACGTACTGGCACGACCCTGGAAGGCACTACCGCTGCCGCTTTCTCGAGGTGAATAAACACTAGGGATGTCGCCGGACGGGACGTGATTTGGATCAATCAGCTTGATCTGGTCGTTGTTCCTCGGGTGACTTAGGACTGGTCCAGCTCAGAGTCGTCTCTCGAAAGAAGAAGTAGTGGAGATTGATACATGGCATGATACAAACAGGCGATATCAGAGCGCGGACACAAACTTGTAGCAACGATTACAAGGTGAACAACATCTGGACATCATCCAGTCAGCCAGAGCGAGCGGCGCAGAATCCAAAGCCACTCACTATTCAGACACAGTTTTGATTTCCCACAATCCATTATTCCTGACCAACCCCACAAACAAGCACTGTGAGCCCAAAAAGTCGATCCGCTTTAGACCCTTTTCCCGTTCTTCCTTCTCGAGGTGCTGCTTTCGCAGGCGCCGACACCGAACGGTCCACGTCGACGTCAGCTCTGCCCGGTCGACCTTGCCCAGTTCGGTGTTGAAAAAGTCCTCAGACGAAACTGGCTGATCGAGCTGGGTGTGCAGAGCAAACAGCAGGTCGTAGAGCGACACGCCCGCAGATCCAGGCTTCGATGCGACATCGATGTACCACGGCAGACGCGTGTGGTACAGTCGCATTCTCGCTGCAGGCGGCGAGGTGGCCTCCTCTAGCAGGGCATGGGGATTTGAAGGAGAGAAACGGCCCATGTGTGAAGTTTGCTGGAGCGAGTCCCGCATGTCGTACTTCAGCGTCGGCTTCGCAGGATTGTACACGAGCACCGGCAGCAACGTCCGTTTCTTGAGATCAATCCAATCTACATCCCACGAAGTAAATCAGCAATTGCACACGACGACTGTAAGAAAGCCTGGGGGCACGCACCGCTGTTCGCGTCAAGGCTCTTCTTGCGGAAGAATGAGAACGTTCCATCGGCAGCATGCGCATGCCGCGGAGAGTATCCCTCCCGCCACGCCGCTGGGCGTGGAGCGAGGTTGTGCTCGCTTAACGGGAGGGGCTGTTGCCCCCAACCAGGGGTCCCTGCACCTCCAACCGAATTCGACCGACCTCTCAGCTTGGAAGAGGTGGCGCCGCCGTTTCGCGACTTGGACCGCGCTAACGCCAACGCTTCCATCGTACGTGGATCATGAGCCCAGGCCGGGCGATCGCTCGGCGCAGCATGCTCCATGCCCCACGAAGCTTGCAGGGCGGGGGTCGCCGGTAAGCCACCAGCCTGAGCAGCAGCAAAACCCTGCGGCCCCAGCTGTGGCCGCCCCATTGGTTGCTGTACTGGAGTGTTTTGGACCCATGCTGGGATTGTCGAGCCAGAGGGAAGCTGAGACCAGGGATCAGCTCTCGGTTTCCCCTTCGACTGTGGCTGATTAACGTGCGGGGCGTGACCCCAGTCTGCGCCATTGAGCGTCTCCTCCTCATCCGAATAATCGAAGTACTCCTCGCCCTCCTCGAGCTCCTCCGTCGGGTCATACACGCCCCACTTCTTCGGCCCGGCTCCCTGGGAGGGGTACGCCGTTGCATTGGCGTAACCCGGCGGAAATCCACCACCACCGCCACGGTCTGCACCAGCCCCCGCCCCAAACCAGCTGTTCGGCTGACCCATCGGCGGCTCGGGCGGTGCAGCCATTGCACTGAAGCCGTCCGCGTGCGTCGGCGAAGTCATCCCTGCAAACTGCTGCGGGCCATGCGCCGGACTCGGGCCCCATCCAGGGACGCGCGACTGACCCCATCCAGGGTGCGGTGTCGACGGTGCGGAATGGGCCTGGGCCTGGGCACCCCACCCGGGCCACCCAGCGGCCGCAGGCAGCCCCTGCGGCTGTGGCCCCCACCCGGGCGGTGCGCCGAGCGATTGCTGGCGCTGCATCCCCGGCGGCGGCCATTGCTGCTGGCCCGTCGCAGGGGGTGCGTGGCCAGACCACAGAGGCGCCGAGGCGGGCGGTGCGGATTGTTGATGTTGCAGCCATGGGGTCTGCGGCGCACCGGGCGTGGGCGGGCGGCCGCCGCCGAGGGCGCCCCAGCCTTGCGCGGCCATGCTGCCCCATGGGTCTGCCGCACTGAGTCACGCCGGCGCGTGAGTAAGCGGCGCTGGTGGCTGAGAATGCGTGATACGCACCCGGATTGACTCGATTGACGCCCATGCGCCGGGAATCCAGCGGGAAGACCAGCTGCTGGCTGTCCGCCCATGACGGCACTCGTCGGTGGCGGGATGTATCCTCCTCCTCCTCCTCCTCCGGCCCACATGTTTTCAAGGTACAGTTGGAGGGTTGTGAGACGCGTGGCAAATCCTCAGTGCGAGACGAGGCTTGCAGGTTGCGGAGTTTGTGCGTTGGTATCTTCCAGAAAGCCGTGTGGATCTAGAGCAGACGGGGGTTATCTGAAAAGGGAGTTCACAGCAGTCGAAGTAAGTGGAAGCCCTGGCAGATGGTGCATCGTTGCATAGGTTCTGATGGCTGTGCGTGATTGCAATGCATGAGTCATGTGACCGAGATCTTCGTCGAAACTGAACGGGGTCGTTGGCATCCGTTCATTCTTTCAAGGATGAATGGATGAACTTTCCATGAATATCTCCGCGGCTGTCCACGTCTCTCAACTCCTGACACCATTCGCAGCTTACTCAATAGGAACCTTCGTCCTGGCAATCACAGATGATCATCCAGCAATCCTAGCCCCTCGTATCATCCGGTGCAGTGCGTTCTCACGTCAGTCCCTGTCCCCACTTGATCTTGAACTTTGAGAATTAGTCATTATGCTGATTCACGGTACATCTGATTCTTTGCCTAGGTTCTGATGGCTGTGGGTGATTGCAATGTATCAGTCATGCGACCAAGATCCTCGACGACTCAGACTTGGTCATTTGCACCGCTCATCCTTTCGAGAATGAACTATCCTTGCGCATTCGTGATCTACGCGGATTCTCCAGTCTCTCGAATCCTCATCCAGTGAGAGTCTACTCGAGAGAGATCTTCATGCCGGCAATTAAAGATCATTAGGTAGCATTTCCAGTCCCTCGCGTCACTGACGTTGACGCGCTCCCACGCTAGTCCCCGCTTCATCTTTGATTTTAGCAATTAGTTATTACGCTGATTCGAAGACTAACAGCTTGTATCCGTTCGTACTAATCGAAATTAGATCATCAGAGTGTTTCCACAAACACCCCTGAATACAACAACGCCTCGCTCTTTGCCTCCTGGATACCGAAGTGCACGACATCTCCTTGATGAGCGGCAGTGTCGGATGGGTCCGCGATAGGAAGCTGCGAAGCGAAGGGGTGGCAGTCAGTCAGATGTTGGGTTCCCCATCCGCAGCCAACGACGACGCACCTTCAGGACGCCAAAGTGGAAATCGCCCAACGCGCCCGCGGTGACGCCCGAGTTGGCCTTGGTTCCGCTGACGTCTTTGAGCTGCGCTCCATCGACGGAATATGCGACCGCCAGCGTCAGCTTCGACCAGTCCACGGTCACGGCGAAGTTGTGCCACTTGGAGGGCACGAACGGCGTCTCGAAGAGGACGTTCAGGGCGTGGTCGCGGATTTTGAAAGAATGTGCGTCGGCGGTGGGTAAGTTGCCGGTTGGGATCGTGAAAGGCGAGCCTGAAATGCCGTGATCCGTCAGCACTCTGCGGCGCGATAACAAGGTGCGTAGCGAGAGATCAACAGACCGAGCTGGACTTCAAACACATGCGATCCGTCGTTGGGCTCGATGAACACAATCTGATACTCGTGGCTGTAATTCAGCGGCCGCGACTCGTCCATCTTGATGGAGAAATGAAACACCGAGGTGAGTCCGGGTGACTCGATCAGGGGATCCAACACGCTCGAGCTCCCGTTGACTTGCGCGATGAGCTCCGTGCGCCGGAAGCCCAGCTGCGGTGCCCCACCCCCTGGCACAAAGACCGAAGTGCTGTCGATCGAGACGGCGACGGCCTGCTCGATCGGCTTCCCCGGTCGGTTCCAGAGTGCTGTCGGCAGCCGTTTGCTGCCGAGGAGGGTGGAGTACTGCCAAATGAAGTCTTGTCGGACTGCGGTTCACGCCGGGGTCGAAACTCGGGAGAGACTTACGTGCGACGCAGATTGGTTTTGTCCCTTGACGGCCCTGGGAGGCGGTGAGTCGGGCGGTTCTCATAGAAAGTCTCTCAGGGATGACTGACGTGAGATATGGGCCACGGGATGCGTCGAGGTCGGCCTGCGTCAGGGTGAGCGGGGCCCGCCCGTCGTAGATCACCGAGCCAGCGGCGCACATGCTGACGGCGGACAAAAGTGCCAGGAGCCTCATGTTATTGCAGTGTGGGGGAGGTCGGGATTAGTTTTTGGGAAGACGGTTTGAGTTTCCTCGCTCCCACATCGGGTGCTCTTTTATAGCGGGTATATTCTCGGACAAACGGGACATTCACATGGGCGTTGCGGTTTCTCATAAGATTAGGCAGTTTCGCTGAAGGCTCGCATGCAGAGTGTGGGTACCGGCGGCTGCCGGCGCATAAACGGACTTCAGCTTAGCCCTGCGCTCAGCACGCCATGCGGATCCAGAGAGGGGTCGTGCACGCGGATCGTGTTTTGGTCATGATAACGATAGCGATGACATCCGTGCGCGACACGGTCTGTGCACTGAAGTTCCAAAAATTATTCACGCGCTATTTACGAGCCTCTGTACGTTATTGCCTTTGTCTCCCCCCAACGACTCGCCGACCTCCGAGCGTCTAATCCACAAGATTTTCGAGAATGCAGGTGTCGAGAATATCGATGATTTGCGGTACTGTGTTGCAGTTTGCTCAAAGTCCACTACCCTGGCGGTTGGAGAAGTTCCAGCGTAGACACAAGAAAAGCCGCTGCCGATCACCGCTGAGATCGGGGCGTCTAGCGCTTAGAATTTCACCTGACAGGCAGTGCTGTGGTCGGAAGACTCGGAAATGAAGTATGTAACTAAGATGCAGCACACTTCCTCATTGGGACCGCGCTGATAATCTATCTACCCAAGGCCCCCGACTACTTCCCACCAGGTCGATCCCTGTAAATCAGCCCTAGAAGGCTGATTCGCACGAACACCTCGGCTGTCTGAGTATTGATTCCACTGTATAGAACCGAGGTCCTAGATTCGGGTAAATCTGCAACTTTCCATAGCGCTCTGATCAAAGTTCGGTCTGATTTCGTCTGCTATCCGCTTGAGGCTCAGTCCGCAAGACCTGATTTACATGATACAGTGGCATGATTTACAGATTCCTGACTGACTCAATAGCCGGGGACTTCCTGCTCACCTCACCTCGCCAGCCGATTTACTTATGGCACATTATTAAACCGGGTACCAGAGCTACATTATGGCTGGACCATACTTATGAGATGTCACAACGCATCACAAACTGAATTGTCACCGCGTAGGCAAGTATCGACATGTGTCCTATAGCACTCGAACTACAACGCCGGCTGAATGGATTTATAGAACAAGATCGCTGGGGGCTACGAATTTCAAAAACGTCAGTCATGACACCACACCACGTGAACGCCCGCTGCGCTCGCGCTCGCACCTTATCCATCAATCCGCTCGCCTTGAGCTCGGCCAGAAGCGGGTTCTGCGAATGCGCCTGCAGCGCCTCCATGTCCTTGAATCTACACACAAACAACGCAGGGCCTGTCAGCAATCGGCTCCCGTCGCACGAACCCCGCGAAAGGGTCTCACCGCTCCCACGACACAAAGACATCCGTGCTGCCGTTTCGCGCGATCGAGTACTCCAGCGTACCCGGCTCGTTCTGCTTCACGTGCGCGAGCAGTTTCGTGAATCGCACCAGGACCCCGGATAGTACGGTCAAATGTTAGCCCAAAAGTTGGCTGATGCCCCCTATATTTGTCCAACGCGATTCGAGCCTGAGCCCGGGATTTTTGTCCAACCCGTACATAGGTCTCAAAAATTCTGTTTTTTTTCACGCGTACATGGATATAAAACTGAAATTTAGCCCTCTGACTCGATTTTTGACCTTTCCGAGACGCTATACACCGATTCAGAGACTATAACGCCTCCTCGTCCTCCGATTCCCCCGCCGTCCTTTTGCCACGCTTGTTGAAATTTTTCAAGGCTGCTGCGAAGCGATTGTGACCTTGGGCAAGGTTTTTGAAGCGCTGGACTTCGCTCTCGGCCAAAACAAGACCGGTGGGTGTAGTTTGAGGTGCGGAAATGACGCACAAGAATGCAATTGGAGGTAGATGAGCAAACTGCGACGTTTGAAGGACAGCGGTAGCAGCGGGAATCGCCCGGAAATGAGAGCCGTGGATGTGCTCGAAAAGCTGGACAGAGATCTTCGAGAGAGCCGAGATATTAGACGAATCAGTTACAGCGTCGTGCTTGCCGAACTTGCCGCCTCCCTTCGCATGAAGCGCAAACACTAGGATGAGGAAATCAGCATCGTTCCCAAACCCGGGTGGTGATGCTCGACTTACCCCTCCCCACCATTAGTCCTTGTGGAGTGAAAATGACCCCGTAGTCCCCAAAGCGCAGTGGACGTATCATTGAAAGTCGTGCATCAATGACTTCTGGTAGACTGGGGACCTTTGCGTTGGTGAAGACCTTCTTACGCTTGGCTGCGGCCTTCAAGAATGAGGTCAGTTTCAACAGATACGAAGAATTGGATGACGACTATGGCATACCGCATGTGCGATCGACATCGCTGTTGCTACGGCATTCTCGCTATTACCAGCTTTATGTACGTCCTTGTGAGTACGCCCTCCGGGTGCGGAATTCCGCCAACGAAGGCCGCGCTCTGCTCCTGTTCCCACAGCATGATCCTGTTGTTCTCGAAGCGCCGCATGAAGTTTCTGCACAAGTTGTCGACGAAGCGAAAGTTTTTCTAATTCCGGAGAGGTGTCTGTGACAACACGCGTCTTGACTGCTCGTGATGCCTGCACGGTTTGATGACGAGACCGCAAATCCACCAGGTGGTCGAAGTCGAGCTGAGCGGCACTCGCAAGCCCCTTTCCGATTGGTCTTGAAGGTTCATCAGGGAGCTGGAGCGAAGGGAGCTGGCTGGCGGAATTGCTCGAGCGCGATTCGAGAATGCTGAAGATGTGGTGTTGCTCTTCTGCCAGAATCTCATCCAGAATCTCGTCCGTTGGGTCCGGTACAGTGTGGCTAAGAGCAAGATCAGTGATGATACCGAGTACTTTATGATGAATGCTCACATTTGCACCATGGCGTCTGCCTCGAGCGCCAGTGCAGCCGAAGTGAGATTCAGCAGCTCACTTTGCTGGCTGCGCTGGTGACCTCCCCTAGCCATCTCGACTTGAGCCTCCTCAACAAGATCCTGAAGTTGCTGAGCGTCGGAAGTACTCTCATCGTCAGACACCACACTTCCATCGTCATCGTCGCTGTCTCCTGATTCAGCTGCAAACCATGAGCCAATTGAAGGCAGTGCGGTGCGGGGTGGAAGAAGAGGGGAGTGTAGATGTACGGGAGTTACACCCAGGAGGAAAACGAGACTGTCCGATTCCTCTAGGGCTTCCGAGGCAAGAACTGAGATCGTGCTGTTGTCGGGGAAAGCAGACAACGCACGCAGGTCGAGGCCTGTCACGTCAAAGTAGGTGTGTGAGTAACCCGCCGCTTTCCTCTTCGGATCGGACGATTTCCCACGTAACACAGCGCTACGCATCTTCGCACGGAGTTTCGGAACCATGTAGAGAAAATCGAGCATCGTGAAGTCCTTAACAATGTGTCGAGCTGCACCGAAGACGTGTTCGCAGGCTTCGCTGGCATGAAACCATGGGAGTAATGGGTACAGGCCATTCAGATGGTCACGGTGAATGTAGAGAAGAGACAGATAGCCCTCGACAATGAACCGAATGATATCCACTGCTTCCCGAGAGAGGAAGTAGACGTTCTTTGAGTAGCCCGAGATGTCAAGAAATGCGCTCCATGAGTCAACAAAATAGCGGCCACGAAGAACCAGTTTTGTTCGTTCAGCGTGATCAATCGAGCGACTTTGGTACGCATCAATGAGTTCGCCGAAGACAAAAAGGTAGACGATCTCGCCCAAGTAATCCGGATGGTGATCAGACAGGTATTTGAGAGTGTCGGCTGAGAACAACCGGACGGCAGCGTTATCATCTTGACGATCCAGCTTGACAACATCCCGATGAAAGAGCGGAGATCCCTCAGCAAAAGCCGTCTCGCGAATGTGCTCGTAGATTGCAGTGTAACTTCCAAAACATAGAAGTCGTGCACCCGAGAACAGATTGTTGCGGAATGTCTTGAGGGCATGCTTTGGGTCCTGCACCATCGCTATATGTTGACCCTTCACCACAGCAATCTCGATCCGCAGATCACGTCCCTGCCCTCTAGGATCCTGAATGATGTGCAAGTCCTTCTCGGCGGCTTGTCTGACGAACGCATCCTGTACAGAACGCTCGACCTGTGTTCCATCGCATGCATACGAAATCAGCTTGATTCCTCGATCCAGCAGTCCGTCAACAACCTGAGTCAGATGCCGCAGCAGAGTGTCCGCTTTGAGATCACCAGAAATCGGCAACGCAGCAACAACGATAGGTGTGATGCTGGGCATTGGTACCGTTAAACACCACAAGCGAATCTTGGTTGCCTTTCTAGCACAGGCATCCTGGATGACTGCATGAACTTGATCCGGATTCGCAACCCGCAGAGGCCCATCAGTGCCACCGACCAGATAGTGTGCCTCTTTCTCGTTGTCCCAATAGAGTCGGAAGGAAGCAAACAGCTTCGTGTCATCACAGCTCAGACCCACAGGGCCGTTATATTTGATATCTTCCAAGTGCCGAAAGACAAGCTCGAAGTTACGTTCGGAGATATCCATGGGGAAGCGAGGTTCGCGAGCTTCTTTGAGACTGTGAAAGCACGTTGGTCAACAACTCATACTGATGGTACATTGGATCCATTCGCACCGGAAATTGCGCTCAGAACGCGCGGGCAGGTGGTCTTGGAAGATGCGGTAGGCAGCTGGACTTGTTATGCGCATGACGTTGCAGAATTCGTCATAAGCAGGCGCATACTTGAAGTTCTGCATCCCGACGCCGCGTTCCTCACGATCCGTCTTTGAGACCATGGCCTCAACCAGCCCATTGAATACATCGTTCTGATACTTCCCTTCGAGAACTCCCTGGGCATAGCGAATGCAAGGCGTTGATTTCGCATTCTGAGCGATTGTCTGTTAGTCACTGCGGGAACACTTCTGGGGTGCGATAACTCACAGGCTGCTCGATTATGGCCTGTAATCCAATGTGACGACCGTAAATCTCCCCCAAAGTTTGATTCCGAAACCGCTTGGGAGTGTATATGTATTTGCCTGGTTCCGATGGACCAGTCTTCTTCAGTGCCCGCTTGAAATCACGGTTTGAGAGAAGCGAGAAGCATTGAGTACAAGGGAGACGTCGAGTGTTGCTAACAGGCACGACCTTTTGGCATGCCGTAGAAAACACGCGCATGTACTGATGATCGTTTCTCCACTGCATTTCGTGTTGCTGGCCATCCCGTACCAAGCTCTGTTTGGCTGGAGACAGAGCGCTGAATGCTTTGCCAAACTTCTCTTGCGCAATCTTGAAGACAGAGCGAGAACCCCCCCAAGTGCTCCACACCCCAGGGACCTCCAATTATTACGTAAAATGGCTTCGAGGCCCCCTCCGGAGGCCATCAAACCACCCCCTACCCCCCCTGATCGGAGGCCATCCTGGAGGCGCCTTCCTAATTGGTACTCTGCCCAGCCATTCATCCACAGCCAGCATGGTAGGCTAGGCATTGACCCGAGTGTTTATATATGCTGTAGTAGTCAGTATAAAGCCTCAGACAATGTCTTAGCTCACAAAAGCTTGTATTTCTTGCTTGCAAATGGCAGACCACTGGGCACACAAAATTTGAGATTTGAGCACATGAGCACTCCTCAGGTGCATGGAGCAGCAGTATATATGTTAATTCGAGATTGAGCATGAGGTAGCTGTGCCCACACGCAAAAATGAGATGTTGCTGAAGGGATGGTTTATGGCCTCCACAACCTCCCAGGGGCAGAAAAAAAGGTGTCGGGTAGCCCACAGGCCCTTGAATTGTGCTTCAATAGATAAATTTGATGCTTATGCTTTGTCAAAACAACAGCCCAGCATATAAATTGGATGCTGGAGCAGTGGCAGAACAAGCCTCCACCGCCTCCAGGGCTGGGGACCAAAAGCGGTTATTGTAGATTCAGCCACATAAACCATATTTCTGATGTTGTTTGTCCTAGTCAGAATGTCTGGGTATTCAAGAGAGACAGGTGGCTACATAGATCAGATGCTAGCACCAATAGCAGAACTGGCCTCCATGGCCTCCACAGCCAGTGACCAAAAGCAGTTTTTTGGGTTCAGCCACATAAACCATGTCCATGATGTGGAAGGTCTTCATTATAATTATGAAGGTCCTTTAGTTAAATGTCTCACCACATGAATCAGATGCTGGAGCAAATAGCAGAACTGGCCTCCGCTGCCTCCACAGGTTATCACTTGAAGAGTCTGAATGAGATGACAATGTAAGAGATATATATTCTCCTGGCTGACTGCATTCTGTCATTTCCACCTCTACATGCTAGTTTAATTGCTGCAGAATGTTGAAATTAGAGGATGGGAGACCCTGGAGGCACTGGAGGCACATGCAAGATCCAATCAATGTCATCAATATCATCAATGCCATCAATAGCATCAAGAGCATCACCGATCATTGGTAGATTGATCAGCCAATCAGATGATGAATAAACATCGAACATCTAGTATGTTCATTCCTGAGAGACACAGACTATATGTATGCTCATACTGAAAGTGGATTAGTGGTCCCAGGACATGCCCCAATGACATATTGCATGCTTGTCTCAGGGACATATGATTAAAAATCGGAGTTGGCAAATGAGCTGAAAGTCAACTGAAGATGAGTGGTACAGTGGAGTACTTTCAGCTCATTTGCCAACTCCGATTTTTAATCATATGTCCCTGAGACAAGCATGCAATATGTCATTGGGGCATGTCCTGGGACCACTAATCCACTTTCAGTATGAGCATACATATAGTCTGTGTCTCTCAGGAATGAACATACTAGATGTTCGATGTTTATTCATCATCTGATTGGCTGATCAATCTACCAATGATCGGTGATGCTCTTGATGCTATTGATGGCATTGATGATATTGATGACATTGATTGGATCTTGCATGTGCCTCCAGTGCCTCCAGGGTCTCCCATCCTCTAATTTCAACATTCTGCAGCAATTAAACTAGCATGTAGAGGTGGAAATGACAGAATGCAGTCAGCCAGGAGAATATATATCTCTTACATTGTCATCTCATTCAGACTCTTCAAGTGATAACCTGTGGAGGCAGCGGAGGCCAGTTCTGCTATTTGCTCCAGCATCTGATTCATGTGGTGAGACATTTAACTAAAGGACCTTCATAATTATAATGAAGACCTTCCACATCATGGACATGGTTTATGTGGCTGAACCCAAAAAACTGCTTTTGGTCACTGGCTGTGGAGGCCATGGAGGCCAGTTCTGCTATTGGTGCTAGCATCTGATCTATGTAGCCACCTGTCTCTCTTGAATACCCAGACATTCTGACTAGGACAAACAACATCAGAAATATGGTTTATGTGGCTGAATCTACAATAACCGCTTTTGGTCCCCAGCCCTGGAGGCGGTGGAGGCTTGTTCTGCCACTGCTCCAGCATCCAATTTATATGCTGGGCTGTTGTTTTGACAAAGCATAAGCATCAAATTTATCTATTGAAGCACAATTCAAGGGCCTGTGGGCTACCCGACACCTTTTTTTCTGCCCCTGGGAGGTTGTGGAGGCCATAAACCATCCCTTCAGCAACATCTCATTTTTGCGTGTGGGCACAGCTACCTCATGCTCAATCTCGAATTAACATATATACTGCTGCTCCATGCACCTGAGGAGTGCTCATGTGCTCAAATCTCAAATTTTGTGTGCCCAGTGGTCTGCCATTTGCAAGCAAGAAATACAAGCTTTTGTGAGCTAAGACATTGTCTGAGGCTTTATACTGACTACTACAGCATATATAAACACTCGGGTCAATGCCTAGCCTACCATGCTGGCTGTGGATGAATGGCTGGGCAGAGTACCAATTAGGAAGGCGCCTCCAGGATGGCCTCCGATCAGGGGGGGTAGGGGGTGGTTTGATGGCCTCCGGAGGGGGCCTCGAAGCCATTTTACGTAATAATTGGAGGTCCCTGGGGTGGTGCTCCAGTGCGCTTGAGATATTGATCGACGTGCGGAATGTCCATCTCAGTCACACCAGGGCACGGCTCGAACTGACAGTCCACCTTTTCGGGAGAATAGAGAGCGGTGCCTGTGAATCTGCACCCTTCGGAGAAATGCGCAAAGAGTGTCTGCATCCCAGCTCCGTCATGCATAACTGGGCAGCCATTATTGAGGTGATCCCGATAGCGAGAGACATCGTATGGCCGTTTTACTTTGACTTTGGTCCCACACTTTGCATGCCGAATCGTCCGGAAGTTCTCCCAAGTCATCATAGACTCTGGTAAAGGATGAAACTCAGCGTGAGGATCCAGTGCCCAAATCTCGTGCTTCCACTTGTCGTAGTCCTTCGGCGCAACTATGAACTTGTTCTGCATGAACAATTGCTTGATATTGTTAGACCACTTTGTTGTACGGCTGTTCCCTTCAAACCGCGGTGTGTGGATTTTGATAGCGTGCGTTCGTGACTTCTTCTGAGTTGGAGGCTTGGAATGGCCTGGAATTTCCGACTCGACAGCTTTCCGTTTCACACCGGATAGATTGAAGAAAGAACCGAGTGTCATTTGACGCGATTTTGGTGTTACAGTCAACGTCGAAGAGGTCGACACGTCTTGACGTGGTAACACAGCCGCACAAGCGTCTCTGTTCCCATCATCCTCACTCGACTCTTCATCCCCGTCATCTCTTTCTTCGTTTTCATCGATTGCGACCTCGGACTGCTCATCTTCAGATCCATTCCTTCCCAGTAGCACGTCTGCATCTGTACAATCACCCATGGATGCGGTGGACGTTGTTAAAACACTGGCTGGGCGCTGTCGATTTGGCAAGGGATTCAAAAGTTGTCTGATCGATATGCGCGACTCAGAAACCAAAGTAAGATTCTGGATCTCCTCATGCTTTTCGGCCGGTGCGATAATATCCACAGGATGCACAGTGGCTGTTGTCAGAGCCGAATCCGAGGGCTAGCTTATTTGTGAGCCGTGGGTGGGGTATGAATACAATGGTACGCACCAGTGCCTTTAGAGAGTCGATGTACTCATTGAAGCGTCCAACTCGATATCGGACTGCATCCTCGGGAGACCACATCGCTGTGTCGGGGTACACAGCCAGTTCGCACGTATTCATTGCTACCAAGCCGCAGGAGAATGCATCGAGTTGAGTGCCATGCCTCAGACCGTCAAGCTCACAAGAGAAGGTATTTTCAAATCGATGCTGTGCCCAGTGCTGAAGACCGCGAAGCAGCTTCTTTGGCAGCGTATATCTGAATTCGGCAGGCATTGAATCGCCTACAGTCCGTTTGTGAGTAGCTCGAGCTATAATGGCAAGCAGACTGACCAAACAGAATCTTCCGCATTTTGAAATCAACGCACCCCGCAACCCAATGCTCATCGCTGACGTTGGTGATGAAGATGAGTCGATCCTTCTTTCCTGTTTTAACCAGCCGCTCATATTCCATCAAAAGGGGGGCGGTTGCTCTTGAATACCCGTCTCTTTTGCCCTCTACAATCTGCTTTGCAAAGGACATTGGCGCAACAATCCATCTGCTTGCGTTTCCGTCACCCGAATCCACTCGCACTCGCAAACTCTCCAGCATGATCTCCATGTTTGTTGTTCGCAGCCAAACTGATGCAGTGAATTCCGTTAGGTCAATGGATGTTGTTGTGCCACGCTGATAGCTGAGCGGCACATTCCATCCAACCCATGACATTGAGGTGAGCGCATTTGTGATAGCTTCATGGACAGGACCCGTATTGAAGTGATTGGCCTGTTTTTTCAGCCAGTTACTCCCCCGCCTCCACTGTGTCTGGGCATTGAGCACATCCGCAAACCGCCTCCACACTGTCAAAGTGTACAACGGAAAGTGTTCCCCCCCTTCATTGAACCGAGGATCGATGACTGACTTTGCCCCATTCAGCCATGCCTGCCCAAATTTGCGGCTCAGAAGATCAAGCAGCGTGATTGGTGGGATGCTACGATTGGCAAGATGTGAGACATCACAACTTGGCTCCTCATGGCTGAACCACAGTGCGTCTTCGAAGTGGACAAGCCCAGAGGAGATCGGGGCCAGAGGGAGACAAATGAAGCTGCTGATTGGGAGAGTGGACCGTGGAAATATGTCTTCGATTCGAGATGGTGGTGTGAGAATACGATCTTTTTCTTTTATAACCTCCCAGGGTATATCGCTGTCCCATTTCTTGCCGCTTGCAATCCATTTGGTTGGATCAAAGGGGACATTGTCGTCTATGAGAATGCTGGACATGCGTGGAGAGGATGAAGAAAAGGCCTGGTGGGACAGCAGAAGAAAATGATGGCGGGTCGATCAGGGACAGTGGGCGCTTTTGGGAAGCCAGTTCCAAAACAAAGTGAAAAAGCAAGTGCTAGACTCGAACACAAGACCTCTCAGAGACCTACTGATCATGATTTGAAGCCACGTTCCAAGAAAAGCGCTGACTACCACTGGACTATCACGGAATATTTTGTCCAACCACAGGCTAAGTAAGTCGACCAGGGCGCCCAATTTTTGTCCAACTCCCTACTACTTTGGGCTAAGTGTTTTGCCTAATCTCCCTCAGAATTGTCCAACGTGGTGGCTAACATTTGACCGTACTATCCGGGGTCCTATCGCACCTCGATCTCGTCGCCCGCGCCTGGCTTGCCGGTAATCTGATCAAATGAGTGAGACGAGATTAGATTACGGCGGGCACTCGTGGGGCAGATCGGATCGGTGTGATGGGGGGTTAGTTAGCAGAGACGACGCACCGTAGCCGTAAGCACGATCTCGCCTTTGGACTCAGCGGGGGATGCAGACATGGGCTTGCTTCGTCTAGTGTGGGGTGGTGGTGGTGGTGGTGGTGGTGGAGAGAAAGAAGGAGAGCTTTTGGCCACGGGTCATATCTGATCAGTCCGGCATTTCGAAACCCGAACCGGCGATTTTCTCGAAGATCGCCGTCTGTTTGTCAGCCAATCAGTCGACGGATCATCACACAATATTTTAAACAAATAAGATTTCATCGCGGGTGGCTGAAGAGCTACTGAGGCCCGAAAATATGATCTGTGAGGTCGACAAGTTGCATGGCCCATCTCAGAGAAGACCTCAAGAAATAATAAATATCGTGTGAGCGGAAAAGAGACTGGGAAGCGATGAGCTTTCAGTCCATCTCCTGGCTGCCGACCCAAGTGGACTGAAAAACCGTCGAATGCTGCAAAAACACGGGTCGTTTTGATGTGATAGTCAACAAGAGAGAAACCGCCACGATAAAAAACAGCGGGACGGGGGAGAAAAATGAATCCGAGGCGAGACTTCATCCGACCGTCGGATTGAGAAAAAAACCCTGCGTCGCACAACGGATGGTCGGAGGTACAGCAGCATTCCGAGACGTCGCGACCGCCTGGAAGCGACAAGAAACACGGACGGTGACGGAAACCATGAATAGCACCCGTGACGTGCACCGCCACCTGTCAAGACGATTCGGATCCTGTTTCCCAGTCAACGATCCGCGCCGACAAGAGCAGAGGCGGAGAATTGGTGTGCGCCTAGATATAGATGGAGCCCATACTTCGCAGATTCTTCATTCATAATCAGAGCAGCTTGTTGGAATCAAGCATCCAGCGGCGCATACACGTGATTTTGGGCGGCGTGACAAATTGAGATTACACACTGATACAGTTTAACACGGCGATCACGCGAAGGAAATGACGAGAATATGATGTTGCAGGAATAGCTGGACGAACAGCGTGCCTAGCACCCTTCTTAATATCAAGTGGGATCGCATCATAGTACAACATCATTACATTTGCATGGAACTGGAATCACACGGTTGGCTGAATGGGTTTATAGAACGAGACCACCGGCGGCTACGAAGACGATCAGCCCCGCAACGATATTCTGCGGCCACGCGCCTCGTGCCTACCTTCTCAAACAACCCGCGAGCCATGATCTCGGCCAACAACGTGTTCTGCGTGTGCGCCTGCAACGCGTCGGCGTCCTTGAATCTAGACACGTGCATGAGCAACACCGAGGGCGCGAACCCGGGAAACGGCGCCGTACCGTTCCCACGTGATGAAGTTCTCCGTACTTCCATTGCGCGCTATCGAGTATTCGAGCGTCCCAGGCTCGTTCTGCTTCACGTGCGCGAGCAGCGGGCCAATCAGCGCCTCCATCTCGTCGCCCGCTCCCGGCTTGGTCGTGAACTGAGGAACAGAGCAATGGTTAGATGGACGGCAGACGCTTGTGTATAGAGCAGATCCATCAGATGCGCTACGCACCAAGGCAGTGGCCACGATTTCGCCTTTCAGTTCGGCTGGGGATGAAGCCATTGGGATCCGCGTTCTCTGATGTGTGGGGTAAAGGAGTGTGGTGTGATGTCCAGCTGTTCTCTTTACGGGTTATATAGGCATTTCGGACTCGGAGCCCGGTCCCACTCGTCTGTCATAGATGCATGGTCAAAGGGACGAATAAATTGATCGATTGACACGCCGTGCCAGTGTGAAGGTTCAATTTACGAAACGGTTTGCGGCCTGAAGCCGCTGGTCAAAATTGTCCGCGACTAAGTCCGACCTTGAGAAACAGGCACACGCGAGTCGAACGCCGTTCTCTGACTTGAATCTGCGGGTCGGAGGAGCCCAGCATGTTATCTAGCATCTCATTATTATCTGCAAATCCGTCACAATGGGAAGTACAGGGAACGTTGAACTTTCCTCGATATGCCGAATCTTAGAGACTGGTAGATTACCGCTTGAGGATATTCAAGTAGAACTCAAAGAAGGTCAGTCATATCGATATGGTGGACAGCTGGAGGCAGGAGGCTAGATCAGAAAGACAGCGGAACGAGAAAGATAAAGAAAAGCACGCAAGAGGAGACTCGTTACAAGATATGTCAGGGATCCCAGATGCTGCGAGAAGCGCACAAGTTGGATCGGAGATTCCTATCATTTACACATAGAATTCAGGAGATACGGAACTTAAAACCGATCAAGAGCTGTACCGAGGATGTCTGAGATACAAGTCGGAGCCTCAAACATCCAATCTGTATTCCAGAGTCCTCGTCTCGTCGACGTGTCTTGCACCCCGTGTTTCATTCGACCGTCAGATCAATAGAAACGCCCATGTGTCGCAGAGTGGATGGTCGGAGGTTGAGCAGTTGCCAGGACTGCGGGACGCCGCCACCGCTCGAAGCGAGAGGACTCAAGGAAGGTACAAACAGCAGCACCATAACGTGCACCGCCACCTGTCAAAACGATCCTGATCCTGCCGCCCACTCAACGGTCCGCGCCGACAAAACCAGAGGCTTAAAAGTTGTAGGCGTGCGGAAGTATACAGAAACAAACCGTCGTATATTTCCATATTCAGAGCATTTTGCAGAGGGATACATGCAGCGACACATGCACGTGAATTCGAGCGACGCGACAAATAGTGATTACACTCACGAAGTAAATGACGAGAATGTGATGTTACGCGAATGGCTAGACGAACAGCCTCCATAAGACCCTTCCGGATGTAAGGAGTCAGCAGGAAATGTGACACTGACTTTGGAGCGCCCGCCGATGTTGAAGGGCATATCCAAAAAAAACGTGCGCATCATAGTACAATCATTACATCGTGGAATTACAACGTTGGCTGAATGGGTTTATAGAACAAGACCGCCGGCGGCTAGGAAGAAGATCAGCCCCGCAACAATGTTCTGCAACCACGCGCCTCGTGGATACCTTCTCCAGCAACCCGCCAGCCAGAAGCTCGGCCAAGAACGGGTTCTTAGAGTGCGCCTCCAACGCACCGGCGTCCTTGAATCTAGACACATGGACGATAATTGTTCAGCACGCAACACCGAGGCGCGAACCCGAAAAAAAAACAAAGGGCCGCACCGCTCCCACGTGACGAAACTCTCCGAGCTCCCGTTGCGCGCAATCGAGTACTCGAGCGTCCCGGGCTCGTTCTGCTTCACATGCGCGAGGAGCTTCCCGATGAGCGCCTCCATCTCGTCGCCCGCGCCCGGCTTGGATGAAAACTGATCGACAGAACAAAGATGAGGGTTAGATGGACGGTAAACACTTGCATGGAATAAATCGATCAGGGACGCTCAAGAGACGCTGCGTACCGAGGCGGTGATCACGATATCGCCCTTGAGTTCTGCTGGGGATGAAGCCATTGGTGTATCTGCTCTCTGCGGTATGTGGTGAAAAGGAGTCGAGTGGGCGCGGTGATGTCCGGCGATGTTCTCTGCAGGTTATATACTAGGCATTTCGGACTCAGAGCCCGGTTCTGCTCGTTTGTCATTGATGCATGGTCAACTGGACGGACGGAAGAACGGATGGATAGATAGATAGGTACATTGATTGACGAGCTATGGATTCTGGGAGTGCGTCTCGCGAAACGATTTACGGAAATGGCCGTGGAAACTGCTAATCAAGACTACACCGGATCATGTGCGGCCTTGGACAACAGTCATGCGCGAATGGAATGGCGTTCTCTGTTCTTGGATCTACGAGTTGGAGGGAATCGGCATTTCATTTGGCATCAATAATATCCAAAGATTGGGTACTACAAATGGGAACTCCAGATACTATACCTTTGAACTGTCCTGAACTGAATCTCAGGTGCAGAGCGCCTCCGAGAGTGCCAAAGCGGTGGATTTCTTGTTCCTGTTTCGGATCTCCGAGCGTGAGACGATCCACGGGTTCTGCGCACAAGATTGCAGTTCTAGGAGGGCGGCGCCAATGTGCAGGCATTGCGGGACAGTTAATACTGATAGATGCCCATTGATCTTCGAGCGCGTTAAGGAGCGAGGTCTGTCACTGATGTCGGTTTGCACTCGGTGAAAGATACTTCGTCCCGAAGGGCATATGTGCCCAGTGCTGCAACCCATCATGTGCGGACCCGCTTGATTACAGAAGCACCGAACATTCGATTTCGGGCGCAACGTCATGAGTTGCGGAGTGGATAGATTGCCAAATTGTTACTACAGAAAAATATGAAGGATTTCGTGTCGTTGACAGATAGTGGCCCTGCGAGCGATACAAGGTCGAATTTTGATGCCAGTGGCGGTTTGGAAACGCCGGAATCACCCGCGCATCAGCATCTGCCGAGTTTGATCTGGGTTGTCGGCAGGGATCAGAGGCTCATCCCTTGGCCTTCATCCCCCTGGGGTACGGATGAAAGCTGACGTGCGGATAAACCGCGACTGAAAACGTTGCAATTTCTTTTTCCACATATGGTGCAATCGTGGTGGTCGTGAACAACGCAATTGCTGCTATGTGATATACTAGTGCGCTGATGCCGATCCTTTCTGTGAAAGATTTATTTCCTGATCTTATTGTTTCCCCTATCGAAAGTGGTGATCGGAAACTGCAGGAATTTTGCGGCTAATTCTGCATTTCCGCACAGAGCATTCTGAAGTGACGATCACATATGGTAAACTTGGTGCTGCTCGAAATACCTCAGGAACAAACGGCATCTCCAGGCACCGAGAATATCCCTCCCGTTTATATGGACGTAGCAGCAGAAGCAGGGACATTGAAGAAGAAGAGCTGGATAATGTTCCACAGCACTTTAAAAACTAAATTGTGTGTTCGAATTACAGGTACTACCATGCGTTACATATGACCTTGTATTACGCAGCTGGTTGAACGGGTTTGTAGAACAGGACCTCGGGGGCCTACAAAGCACATCAGTTCCGCAACAACGCACCGCAGTCGCGCCCCTCGTGCTCACCTTCTCAACCAACGTGCTCGACTTGAGCTCAGCGAAGAGCGGGTTCTCCGAGTGGGCCTTCAAAGCATCCATGTCCTTGAAACTACACACGTGACTGATCAGCATAAAGCGTCCGCGCGAACCCGAATCGGTCGTACCGTTCCCACGTGACGAAGCTCTCGGTTTTCCCGTTACGCGCAATCCCGTATTCGAGAGTTCCGGGCTCGTTCTTCTTCGCGTGCGTGAGCAGCTTCCCGACGAGCGCCTCCAACTCGTCGCCCGATCCCGGCTTGGCCGTGAACTGATCCACGGAGCAGAGGTTAGATTGCGTCGGGCGCGTGGATAGCGCGTCTCGATTCAGATGCGCTCAAGGGACACCACGTACCGAGGCAGTGAGCACGATTTCGCCTTTGAGTTCTGCGGGGGAGGAAGCCATTGGTGGTGTCTTGTTCTCTGGCGTGGGGTTGGTAAAGAGGTGGGTGAGCAAGGTAATGTCCAGCTGTGTTCACTGCGGTTTATATAGCCATTTTGGACTCCGAAACTCGGTCCCACTCATTTATCATCGATGCATAGGTCGAATTCCTTGACCGGCCGTGCTAATCTCGAGGTCACCTCGGTGCATCTCGCGAAGCGATCATCGGAAACCTAAACACATTGCACCCAGTCCAAGCTACACAGATATCACTTCATTTTTTGCGGCAGGTGAAAGCGGGGTGGTACAGAATTCTTTCAATGAAGAACGGAAAGCATTAGAGGCTCAACAATCACCCAAAATTGAACAAACGGCTAATAAAGATGAGTGGGATGGTGAACCTCATCCACTTCACTCAATCTTAGATAGGGAGCTCGTCTGGCACCGTGAATCAGAACGGTGGACATCCAGATCTTCTTTGGGCTCTCGAAGCTGGAGACGAGCCGCCGAATCGGAGCGCTAGAAGCGTAGTAATTAGCGAGGGATTCCAATACGCCTGTAAGGAGAACGTATTTCTCTTCTGGAATGCTGGATGTTCCTTGCACTCCGAAAGCGTGGAGGAGCGATCACGGTCACGGGTCCTGTTGGTTTGTATTCAATAGAGGATACTCGCGACCGAGGGCAGGGAAGAGATGGCAACCCTGTAATCAAACCTTCTCATGTAACACCTGCTCTATTTCGTAGCGTCGAGAATCCTATTCCATGCGCAGAGAAATTTGCGATTTGAATACACTCAGCACATATTTAAACGTGTTGCAGGATGGATTGAATCAAGCGAAATATGGAAAGCAGACAATGATTGCTTCATCGATCTACTACCTCCCTCGGAGTCTTTGCGAGCGGAAACCACTCATGCATGGCGACTTGCGACTCGATAGAGATTTAGAAGGGTGATAATCATCCGTCCGTTGCAGACAGGACAGCCAAAACATGACGTTTGCTTCCAGGTCAACGGCATGGATGTGTCCAATGTGATCATGAACGCCTCAGAGACACCTCGCTGTGTTCGACAACAATCTGGCGAGCAGGCAAGCCCGCAGCACGCTCCTGCCCCTGCTCCAGACCCATCTGGGCCCTGACGGCCTGCAAAATCAGCGGGTCATAGGGACAGTGCACCATGAAGCGCAGTTGCTCCAGCTCTGCATACGGCTTGGTTCGCAGCAGGTCGTGCAGGTCCGTCCAGCTAAAGTTGACCAGGAGGAACACGATGTCCACTCTCAACACGATGATCAGAGTCTGGATTGGGCTGCGTGGGGCGCGAAGGAGCGCCCAGATTGCGCTCGGTGGCGCTCCCGGTGTTGTGTTTCGACGGAGACCGACATGGACCGTGAGTGACTTCAGTCCTGTGCAGCCGGATAGATCGAGGTGTTGTTCGACTTGTGCTGGGAAAACAGTGTGAGCAGAAATCTCATTTCGGGGCTGCTATCTCACCTGTGTTCACGTGAGGTGACAGCGCGATATCGAGCGTGCGTAGATGGTTGGATATGGCGCGAATCAGTGCTCCAGCGGACCCTACAGACTCTCGCTGAACAGTTGCTATTCGGAGATCCCTGATCTCCGAGCTGTGAAACCACTCTGTAATGATCCGGAAAGGCGCAGGGACCGAGCCGACATGCTGGGATAGCGACAACGTATGCAGGCCTCGAGGACAGGCCAATTCCGTAATGGGTTGACGCGATGTCACTTCGTCATCCGCAAACACCAAGTCGGCAGCAAGCTTCTCCAGCAGAGGAAACGCAGCGATAAACCCCAACAACCCCCACACATGATCGAACAAGCTGTCCGTTATCTCAAGGCACGTGATATGTGCCAGACGCTCTAAACGAGCGGTCGATGCCGGATGAAATCCAAAGGTGAAATCTTGCACCGAGAGTTGCGAGAGGGAGGGCAGCGCCGGAAGTCCCGCCACGACATTGTCCAGGAAGATCTCCAGCTCCGTGTCCGCGTCCACCGAGTCCACATCCATAACGACGCACAGCTTCTGGATCGATGCAGAGAAGGTCTCCCACGGAGACGACGCGAGCTGAACCAGCCCTCTCCCGCGCGCCGCAGAAGCCACGGTGACCGTCTCGAACAACACGTTCCGGCTGGGGCGCAGAAACGAGGAGGCAGCGCAGGAGCATGCGAGGAGTGTCTTCCTGTCGGTCCGTGCGTGACCAACGATCTCAGCGACGAGTTCCGGAGGGAGGATGAGAGTCATGGATGGAATGGTTCAGCAGCTGCGTCAGTTTGACAGTTGGCATTTAATGTGACATTTGGGTGGCAGTGCATATCCATCGCAGTTCACAGCCGATCTATGATCATGACAGGCAGCGGCGCAGGCAGCTGAATTAGCATCCCAGAACATAGATTGACACATCTCCCTCTCCGAATTGAAAGGGCCGAAACTGATGAATAAAATATCGTATCGATCGTCACGTGCGTATTGTACGATTTTGTCCCCGCACATGGCGGCAGAGCCGTCTTCTGCGAATACTACTTAGTGGGAGTTTGAACTCTGCTGTGAGCTGGGAACACGAGTAAGATACCCAATCTATAACTCTTCACGGATTCTCCGGCAACCGGATGCGTTTCCCCAATTTTCTACAGAGATAAAACGCAACGCAAGCCCAGATGCCGGCAAATCTGCGGAGCGACGCGTCAATGAGCGATTCTTGAGCATGTGGTCTTGTGAGCACTTACTGGAATATGTATACCACCGCGCTCTCCTTCTTCTGGCGGCCTGGGGTATTTGGATCCGGCGTGAAGACCGCGAAGATGGCGGCACAGAGAAGTGACACGAGGAATTGCGGGACAACGATGAACAGGTTATGGATTCCCTTGAGGAAGATTAATACTCAATCGAGGAAAGACTTTCGGCAAGATACTGACCAGGATGACACCAGCCTTGGCGCTCAATTCTGCATCGCCCGATTCGTCGTCCAGGATTGCTTCCCCTAGCTTAAAGCGGGCAAAGCCATCAGCTGACTGAGAACGAAAACAAGGAGATGGAGACGTACTAGAGCGAATGGCGCCCACATACTCACGGCATACGAGATACCTGATAGTGAGATGAGTAGGATGGCACCATCCATCGACGTGATGAAGCTATAACACAAATCAATCAGGACGCCCGCCAGAACAGATGCTCCGTAGATCGTACAAAGTTCCCAACATGCAAACAGCAAAGAAAGCATGGCTCCATTGCCACAACCTCGCCAGCGGAAATTTCCATCGGGGGGTCTTCGCCTGGGACAGCGCGTCGGTGGCGCCGGTGCTTCGGATGAAAAACGGCAGAATAAGGTTGGCGATCAGCGTGAGAGCGGCGGATTGGAACAACGCGCGCGCGCCCAGCCGCGTTCCCTCATCCGCAATCTCCTCCGGCGTGCGTCCCGTTTCGGACGGTGAATACAGCGATGCGATGTACATTGTCGTGTAGAAATGGAGAGGAAACCAGCCGAGCCAGGCACTGCAAAGACACGATTAGTGTGTGAGAAGCTGTGAGGACGTAAGCGGGGATCGTCGAACCAGAATTGGATCAGGCACTGTGCTCAGATTAGACAACGAAAGAGAACAGTTCACTTCGCGCCCACTCACGATGCGCAGAATCACCGGCGGAAGTGTGATCAAGTTGGAGAAGATCGCTTTCAGCTCGGCGATGAACGACCGTCGGTGTCTGATGATGTGTTTAGCTTCGCATTCCTCCGCTTAACAGACTACGCTCTCACCCATCTGGTCTCGCAAAAGCCTCTTCTCGCACCATCAACGCAGTGGTGGCATGGCCGAGAACAGTAAGTAGAACGACGAATACGGAGAGGATCTGGAGCTCAGAACTCCCGAAGAACGGAAATAGGGAGGGCAGGTTCAGATTCCCGCTGTATTGGAGATCAACCGGCTATGAGGAACGCAGCGGACGACAGCAGTAGCGAAGCACGCACACGAAAAAGCCAATCACACTCCCGATACACATCATCCGCGCCGCCCACCCCGTCGCCGAGGCCTGCATCTCCGAAGGAAGAACGTCGACGATAAGCGCGCGGTCCATGGATTGCACGACATTGATCGAAAAGTCCGCCACCCAGATAGCAATGACAGCCAGCGCGATGACCGTCTCGTCGCTCTTCCAGCGCAAATTCATCGTCAGTACCGACCGAGACCGCGGGGACGACGTAAGCCACTCACCGATCGCGCTCCGAAGAGCACATCGCTGACCGAGTGCGTGAACCCAAGCACAAGCATCGCCGCTCCACTGACGAGGCTCCCGGCGATCATGTACGGCCGGCGCCGACCCCACGCGGACGTCGAGTTGTCGGCGACAACCCCGATGATAGGTTGCACGATGAAACCGGAGAGCGGCCCGGCGAGGAACACGATGGCAACGAGCGAAGGGGAGAGGCCCAACGAGAGCAGGTACGGCGGACCTCGGGGAACGTAAAATCGCAGCTTCCCCACGAGACGGTCGAGCTCACCGTAAGACATCTCCACCGACCACAGTATCGACACGCCGAGAAGTCCTATCGTCAGCAACGGCACATGTAGCCAACGTGGGCCCCGGATCGGTAACGAGGGAGGGTGAAGAGGGTTTGAGTCGGGGAGCGCGGGTATGAGGATGGTGCCACCGAGCACTTCAGTCGACATGGTGGGCGTCGACCAAGTCCTCAAATGACTAAGCCTGTAGTTGCAGCGTGAGCCATTCAAATCGAGGAGCTTCGTATCACGGCAAAAAAGTGTCAATCGCCGCGGCAGAAAGGTGGCAGTGTTGTAGTTTGTCAAAGGCTTTGACTGATGATGTGATTACAGATACACAATCCGGCATATTCCCGACCAATCCAACAATTCACTGAGGAGGGCAGTCTGATTTCAGAGGAGCCTCTCATTTGATGTATCTTTTGAAAGAATTGGAACACAGAAAAGCTACATATAAAGAACAACGATTAGGCCCCCACTGCACTGAGGGTATGCTCCCATAATTTTTGGACGACAGCGGGATCTCCCACCGAGTACCCAATGTCCTGTCCTTTCGATCCTCGTCGAGTAAAGCCAGGCTTTGAGGAAAACAACCCAGAGAGCTGGTATTCCGCACAAGTCTGCACCGTGGACGTTAACTTCTAGAAGGATATATGTGATGAAGGAGAGTCCAAACCTCGGCGGAAACCGTGAAAGGCTGAGCAGCCAACTGAATCAGGGGAGAAAATGGCTTGAGAAGCGGGTGTTTGGGCATCATCATGGGCGTTCGAACTAATCCAGGGAACGCATGGTTGAATGAAATGTCGGGGTTGTCCACAGCGAACTTCTACTGGCCCTGTAAGTGCTTTCAGGGTAAAAGATGGCACGAACTGACCTCCATGGCAAGATCCGTATAGCTCGCAGACACCGTTGCAGCTTTGATCGCCGAATAATGCTTCTTCAGGCCCAAATCATCCACGTCGACCTCGCTCCCCGTTCCAGCACCCAGAACCGAATATACACTCGCCTCCTCTCCATCATTCGCGGCATTCTGCAACAGCGGGAGCAGATCGTAGATGAACTTCCATCTCGCATAGTACAACAGCGCCAACTTCCTGTCGATGCCCTCCACCGTCTCGTCCCTCCCCGCCACGATACTGAAGAACCCCGGAGAGAGCACAAGATAGTTGATCTTCTCCGTCGTGTTCTGCGCAGCAGGCGGCTGGCGAGCCAACAGTGCCCTCGTCACGCGCCGCACGTCGCGCATGAGCGTCGCGTCGCACTCGATGAACTCGTGGCTCGTGTATCGCCCCTCTGGCTCGCGCGGGAAGGACGACGTGGTGCGCTCGGCGGCCGCGCGGTTCCGTCCGACAATGATGACGTGCGCGGAGCCGCCGCCGGGGCTGTTCGCGGTGTAGTCGGCGAGGCGACGCGCCATGGCTTGCCCGATGCCCGACGTGCCGCCGAGGAAGAGGGCGACGGGGCGTTTTGCACGGGGTGCCCAGCTGCTATTTGACTTCAGGACTTGAGCGAGTGCCATTTCGCGATGAGAGCAACGACGAATGAATCCAGTGTCGAGTGAAGAAAGCGGCCGTCACAGGCCAACATGATAGTGACATCATGGTCCGACTGGATTGACTGTTTGACAGCTGCCCACGTCGGTTGATTGATAAGATGATGTGGCTGATACTGTACGGATCGGATGATCATCCGCGTGACTATCGCGATACGTCATTTTCACGTGAATCGCCAGGTCACGCTCATTTCAAAATCTTGGAGTAATTCTCGTTAAATGGGCCGGCCATATCAAGGAGGTCATCTGGGATCTCGGAACTCGTGTACTCGAGATTACCGGGCCTACATCCCGGGTGTGTATCACCGCCGAGATTTTAACTGGCAGGTATTCCTCGGGCGATCCACCACTCGAATCGTCGATTCTTATTCGTGGCGCGTGGACCGGTACCGAGGTGCTGTCCTGCAATAACAGTTAGGTACCTAAACACGTGTGTGCAGGTCATGCTGGGGCTCCCCTTCCCCAGAAGCATCGAGGCATCAGCCACGACTTGGAATACGCATATGGACACAACTTCGCACAATCCAGCGTGACCCCAGACGATCTTTTATCCCCGCCCAGGACTACAAAATGCGGGACCGGAGAGGTGATACGCGACGCACCCGACCTGAAGGAAGATTATCGGCGCGAAATTCGTCGCCAAACAGAAACTTCTTGCGATCTCATCCGAAATTAACTTTGGGATTGTCTGTCGTCAGAATCACGCAACCGATGAATATTCCGTCCAGATTTTCCATGGAAATCCGGGCCATGACGTGAAATAAAGAGGTCTCATTGAAACAGAAAGTCACGTGATAGGTGTTCGATGCGCAGATTGAACGACCCTGCTCGGGAAATTATCGATATTGGGATGATGACCTGCCTTCTTTGGTAATTTGGATGGTGTCGTGGCGCTTATTTGATCTGATTCCTCCGACAATATTTCCGCGTGCGACACTGAATATAACACGGGACAATCGATACATTCAACAATGTTCGCAAAAAAATCCAAAGCCAACAATAATACTCTAGGGGGATAATATACATACAATAATGTGTCGAGTGTCCGGACAGTTGTAGTAGTGATGACGTGCAACAAATAACGTACAATGACAAAATGCCTGGATGGGAGTTGCTCATGTATGTTTCAAAATGCGCTTCAGAACGAAGATACGCTCGCCCCCGGGGATTCGGGTGAGCTCTGTGACACCGTGCACGGTCTCGAGACCCTGCGAAGAGCTGCCGCGTGCCAGGACCACAAAGACCTCTAGAGCATCGCCAATCTGTCTGGCTGTCAGGACGAGAAGATCGGGAAAACATGCACAGAATGGACCTACATCAGCATGACGAGCGTCAGCTGCCGTAAACGCCTCGACCACGAGGGACAGCACCCGCGGGAGAGCCAGATCCGTCTGCGACAGAGCAGCCGGTGTTGCAGCTTGGCTCTTGTAGAAGATCTGAGAGCAGTCAGAATGGCGAAGCACACGACAATCGGGAGGAGGAATGTCGGCTGAGACTCGGGCGGTGGTCGCAACAGCAGAGCAGTGCCGGATGGGAGCAGGAGGCAGCGCGACTCACCTGATGATCTATATAAGGCTGGACCAGGAGGGACGCGGCACCTGCAGCGAGACACGCTGTCCGCTTGAACGAGCCTTGTGGGTCGAAAGAGTAAACGGCACCCGTGCCTTTCAACATTCCAGTCAGTCAGCTGGGATCACAAAGAAAGAAAGACATGGGATGACACTCACCATCCTCTTCGATGCCGCCCAGAATATTGTACACGTAGAACGGGATAAACCGGCGTTGAAACAACATCCCTTGAATCAGCTGCGCGACGGCGCTTAGCGTCATGTCCCGGGCGTGCGCGTGTCGGTACCACTAAAAGGAAGGTGATCAGAATGGGGCTGATGGGGATCATGCAGAGGCTTGCCTCGAGTCGCTGCATAACCTTCTTGACGAATGTGTTTCCGTCCGCAGAGAAACCGGTGGTGGCGAGGACGGCTCTGTCCGTGCTAGCGAGATCGGTATCAGGATCCAATCTTATCGGAGGAGGCTTGGCTGGACTTGCAGACGAAAAACTTTGGGCGAATGCCGACCAAGGCCATCTCCCCGCTTCACATCGCCGACAATGACACTGAAGTTGGAGCCTGCGACAGCGAGAATTGTCCCGCCATTGTCATTGAAGGGGTTGAACTCTGCCGGCGGGGATTCAAGTGGGCTAGGGCTCGAAGCGGGGACAACAAAAGGCATAGACCGAAAAACAGGCAGGGCAGACGCGAGCGCAGTGGGTGCAGGACCAGGCGAGGATGAAGGGAAAGAACAACGACGGTGGGACGGCCTTTATCCATGGCGATTGCTCCAGAAAAAGCCGGGGTGACAGCGTGACTGATGACGCGCAATCAGTGTCACAAATGAATCAACAATTCCTCCGAGCTTTCACCTAGCCGCCCTCTTCTTGCTGAACACGGACCCCGAATCATCGGATCTGAGGAAGATGCCTCCCACAGGAGGGGCCGAGCGTTCCCTCGTCCATGCTGGACCTCACTCGCAAAAATAGGGCCCGAATTGGAGGATGGCAATCGCGTAACGCGAGACGCATGCGACCGACAAGTCTCCGAATCGCTGCGCTTCATCTTTCTCGCACTGCTGGAAAAGGGTTGACGACGAATGTCTGTGCGTTGGGAACCAGCATCACACACGACGTCCGATGCGGATGCGACCGTCATGCCCATCTGAACTCGTGGACAGAAACGCCTTCCACTCATATTGATCGGCCCTCGGGATTCAACTGTTGGGAGGCTGCCAACAGACATCGATCTATCTCCATATTCGTCATGCAGGCGATCCAGCCTGACCCGGTATCCCCACAATAGCTGCTCGCGACGGTTTCAGCAGGGGCCAGCGCACTGATGGTCTCTGTGAAAGATAAGACGGACCCGGACTCATCTGGCATGTGGCAGATAAGTGCTTACAGATACTGGAGCATCGCATGCCACGACAGACAGCCCGGCTATAGGCGCACAGTTTGCGAGCCACCCCGTTTATCCGGGTTCCTGATCGTTCGACACCGCCGGAGCGACCTTGCTGCGAAGAGCTGTGGGTGAGACTCTCCATTGCTGCTGCCTTTCCGCCTATGACGTGGACTTAAAAATCTCCCCGGCCGCCGCATCGCGCTGCACATCTTCCCCCGTCGTTCACACACAGCATACACTCTCCAACAACGCGCCCCAGCCCCAGGTGCTTTGTGTGTCTGAGATGTTTTCGCGCAAGCGCATGCTGAAGCTTCTTACGTTTGCGCCGATAGAACGACGCCGGCCGTCGCACGAGCCGACAGCACGAATCCAGCAATCCTCACTCTCAGAAGCTTCTTCGTTGAGCGAGCACGCTAGTCAACTGAAAAAATTCTATTTCCATTGGGTGTCCCAACAAGCCCTCCCAGTTCTCTGATGACATCTGGCGAGACCGCGACAACGCGTGGGTGTTTACCCACGCGTTGTGACGGCCGAAGCCGCTCCATAGCCACTGAGGCATGACGGCGATCTCAGGTTCTACGATAATAATAGGCCCCACGGCTTTCTGACAAAGCAGATATCACCCTCCTGGATTAGTGCTATGTCGTTCACTCATCCTCTGCTGAGTTCAGGTCCGTTCGGGCCCCTCTGGATTTCGGCCCGTTACACTTTGAACCCAATTTCCAAGAGTGTATCATCATATCCAGCTCTCCAGTCGGCCAATCTCAACTGCAAAGATGATCATGAGGCTTCTCTCTCTTTCTCTCCCACTATGGCAGCATCATTTGTACGATTCGAGACCGCCGAAGCGACCCCAAAATACACGATGGCTTCTCAATACCGGTATGATTGCGAACCGTCCGCGGGTTCTCAGCACCCCGGCTGCTGAGACTAAAATATCCCGGAGAAGGAGTAAACAGTGACCGGAGAGAGATGTGCAAGGAGATCGGTCGTCGTGTTTGACATTTGGGGAGTTCTCCTTTGTGCGAACGGGATCTCAGAATAGCATGTAACATGACCGCTTCAAGGGTGCTATCATAAGCGATCCAGACCCGCTCTGTCGTAGCCTGGAAGGGGGTCGCCGTAGAACGCCGAAGCTACTGCGGCGACTGAGTGGTCAAATACATTGATTAGAAACGTCAAAAGGTACAAGGTATACACACGATACACGACATAATAAGGCCATCAGTTGCAGTAGTAGACAGGATGAGAGATAACAGTGATCATACAGGGGTGGGGGGATTAGATCATCATACCGGATCATAACGGGGTGAAGCAGAGAGAGCAAGTGTTCAGCTGCTTTTTCAGGCGAGACTCAGCCTGAGCGATGAGGTCAGAGGCAAGTGAGGAGCAGAGAAGGTCGCCGACGGACCGTCTGTCCTTGATTACACCGCTCCGGTTCCGCTGAGACTTCGAGTCCTCCCAGAGCCAGATAGGCTATCTCGCCAAGCAACAGGCGGTGTGCTGCCAGCTCTTCTACTGGTGCTGGTGCTGGTGCTGGCCCCGAAGTCTCCGGGCGAGAGGAAAGTCGCACACGTCACCACCTCGGCCTCCGCCGGCTCAGGCTCGGGCTCTGGCTCCCGTTCTTCAGTCAGGGTCCTTCCCCGTCCTTTGCCAGGGAACCCGATGCCCAAACCAGCCATCGCAGGGAGTACCAAGCTGGGGCTGGCGAGATCCACTGGAGTGCGAGGAGGACCGGGGCTGCGGCTCCGGCTCCGGCTGCGGCTTCCAGACTGGGTCGTGCGGCTGCGTGTCATGCTCCTGCTGCGACTGTACGAGTCGTACGGAGCCCGCGAGGCAGACCGCTCAGCTCTCCGGGCAGCGGCACCACTTTGCGCCCGGCCCCTGTCGAGCTCGTGCGTGGGCAGCGGCGCCGGGAATGGTGCCCGAGCGTGGTGCCTGGGCATGTGGCTATGATCGCCATCGTGAGATGCGCTCGCTGAATCTTCGCCTCCAACAGCCCAAGCGGCTTCGTCGATCCGCTCTATCCCCCATCGATCTGTCACCCGCATCGACAGGCAGCCTCGAAGCACGCTCAGTGTGCGCTTGCTTGCGTGTGGTGGGGGCGTGTAATTGCCTGCAAGTGAAGTCAGTGAGCGTCGGAAAGAAGTTTCTGGCTGGAGCTTTACTCCGAGCCAAGATGTGGGGAAACCTTAAAGCTTAACGCAAACTCACCATCCAGGATCTTGAGAACAAGCCTGGGCTCGAACGAATCCACGAATGGAAGTCGGCCCACAAGGAGAGCAAACAACATGACGCCTAGGGCCCAGATATCCTGGGCTGGAGCGGGTGGAGTCACTGTCGAAGCACCAGGAGATGCAGTTGAGCCCGACTTGCCTGTGGGTAGCATTAATGAATCTGAATGAGTATGGAGCAGCACACACGCACCCTGCACGAACGCAGATGCAGACTTATTCGCATTTGCCATCGCCTCGGCTTTCGTCTTGCCCGACATGGACACCGAGGTCGTTAGTGGTGGGGAGCGGAGCAATTCGGGAGCGGCGTAAGGGAGCGAGCCCGGCTGGAAGTCGGTCGGTGGAGTCGATGGTGCTGTTGGCCGGGAGAAACGGTGCGAAGCGTGTCGAGGAACTGCCAAGGAAACTGCTCGCTGGACTCCGGCGCCTTTGGGGACGGGCAGCCCCTCCGGCCAGTCGTCATCCTCAACAGCACTGTCGTCCAGCTGCACCGCCATGCCAAAGTCTGCGATCCGACAAACTCCAGCCTCGTCAATTAAGACATTCTCTAGCTTGACATCCCGGTGCACGATGCCTGCCTGATTGTGCAGGTAGCGCAGGCCACGGACGACCTGCCTGAACATCCTCCCCGTCTCTTCCACCGGCGGAACCCCGGCACGAAGCACGTCGAACAGCGAGCCACCGGGGCACAGCTGCGTGACGAAGCAGTCCGCCGTCGGGGTATGCACGCAAGCGAAGAGCGGGAGTATATGCTCGTGTGACAGCATCGTCCAGATCGTCTCCTCGTGCGCGATGCGCTTCCGTGTCGACGACTCCTTCTGCACCTCCTTTGGTACGATCTTCACCGCGACGGTCGAGCCGTTCGAGAGGGACGTCGCGCGCCGAATGGTCGAAAAGCCGCCATGTGCGATGATCGGGCCGAGGGTAAACTGTCCGACCACAGACCCTTCGCCCTCCGGCTCGACGTCGCTCTGCTCCTGGGAACCCCTGCCGGACGAGGACGAGGAGGGCGAGAACGCAGAGAGGAAAAGCGCTGCGGGAGACGAGGCTGCGTCGACCGGCTCGTCCGGAGTGCCTCTTCGATCAGGACTAGGTGAGTCGGTCACCAGCGGCGGCGCCCGCCCGAAGTTGTCAGACGAAAAGAATCTGCGGAATGCGTTGTCTCTCGGGGTGTGGGGCATTCAAGGGCGGGGCGATGATGGAGGTAGAGTCAAAGTCTCGGATGCGGGCACCCGTCCCGAAAGAGTTAGTGGCTGCCAAGACCATTCGCCATTGCCAAGCAACACCATACAACGCTCTTTGACCGCACTGCTGCGGCAATTTCGTGGCTTGTGGTTCTAGCTTTTGTGGGGTCAGCAGAGGCAGCGGGTGACTCATGTCTATACTTGTGGAGCTTTGACGCTGTGATTTCATATTACATAGAGCTGATGTCGGTAGTGACATCGCGTGGTGTGAGATAAGTCAGAATCAACCCGAATTCGCTAGTTACAACAATATCGTAGCAAGAGAATCCTCTCAAAACTGGCATTTTCTTCGCGCCCGTACGCATCGTTCCTAGATTCAGCCTGGATATGGGCCGGGAACACACCGATTTAAGTTTGGTGTGGGATACATGCTGTGATCGAGCTGAGGAAGAGCCGTACTGATACCTGCATCCTCTAAAATTGTCCAACTGCGTGGTCAATGCCTCCGATACCTGTCTGACACGATTCAAGTCAAGGCCCGCCACTCCTGTCCGAAAGCCATATCTGGGCCCCCGATGATTCATTTTTCATCGATGGGTGCATGCTTCAAACTCTGTAATTCCGCCGTCTGAAGCGTCCATTTGACGATTGATGGATCCAGGATCACCTCCAAAATGGCTGAACCAGGCAATGCCGTACCAGATTCCGCCCGACGAAGGCGTGAATCTCGTCGACCAAAACGGATTCTACATGAACTCAACGCATGTACTCCCGCTGATCGTGGCCGTCGACAGCACCGGGCCGCGCCATTTGACTGGGCCGCGGAGCAGGTCGACTTCGTGACCGACCGCAACGGCCTTCGCAAGCTCACCCGCTGGCTGATGAGCGCGGAACTCACCCCGGACCAGGCCGGGCCGCGTGCCGTCCACGACTGGAGGATCGACATGCAAATGGCGGGCGACGGGACGGTCTTGTTCAACAGGTGGGAGACGCGCATGCGGGAGTAACAAAGCGGGCGTTCGCGCGGGTTCAATTTCGAGCGGGAGAACACTGAAAAAATTGCACAGGACTTGAAAGGCTGCGAATGGTCGTCCGTTTCGAGATCGACGCCTGCCTCAGCACCAGCCAAACAGACGCCCTGTCGCAGAGCGACGAGCTCACGTCGAAAATGACCGGCCTCAGCGTCGCACCGCCAACAAGCATGAGTGTGCACGGCATCCGCGTCCTGAAAGGCGACCTCCCCGCGGTCCCGCACGTGTCGCTGATCGAGCTCAGCACCCGCATCGCCAGCCGCGTCGGCGCATTCGGCGTCGAGACGTACCTCCAGCTCTTATTCTCGCAGAAACCGCGCCACTTCTCGGCGTGCATGACTACGGCAAGTTCAAGAGCGTGCAGAAGAAGCGGATCGTCGCTAGTGAGTTTGGGATATCGCAGCCCTTGTTGCAGCTGCGTCGTACGTTGAGGCTGATAAAGGACATCGTCGTTGCACGTGGGAATGACGCGAGGCTGACCTTGGTTTTCCGGGACGGGAACCTGGCCGTGTATGAGCGGGAGGATAAGAGTAGCTGTTTGCCGGATGACGTCATGTTTCGTTTTGAGAAACGAATAACTGATGATCGCCGATCAGTAGTCTTTGCCGACTTGACTCGCCTGCGCTTGACGCATTGGTTTTTCTTCCGTTCCATGTCGCAAACGCAAGGCATCGAGCTCAGCACTCGTGCGACATCCGCAGTAGCACACTCGGAATCCTCCCAGGTCGCTCTGAATGAGCAGGTTGCGGCGGACGCTCCGGTTCCGGACGGGGGTTACGGATGGGTCGTGGTAGCAAGCTGTGCGGTCATCAGTACGTCGTTTCACCTCAGATCAGACCGCCCAGGGACGAGTTCTTCCAGCATGGTGGTTTATTGGTACCTCCTACAGCTGGGGTGTGATGCAGGTGGACTTCTTCGCCCCGGGGGCTCCAGACTATCGAGCTGACTGACATGCATGGATCAGGCCGCACTCGTTCAGCAGGGTCTCGGGTCCTCTTCCACCATTTCATTCGTCGGGTCCACTGCCGTGGCTTGTATATCCGGTCTAGCCATCATCAACGCGCGTGTCATTCGCTTGCTCGGCACACAGCGCACGGCCCTCCTGGGAATCACAATCATCGGCCTCGGCCAGATTCTCAGCGGGTTCGCCACCAAAAATATCGGCGCTTTGTTCGTTACTACGGGGGTGATTAATGGAATCGGAATCAGGTGAGGCTGCAAAACTCTCGTCCGGGGTGGCAGTTCTGAGAAATAATTGCCCCAGTCTTTGCTTTATGGTGGGTATCTTCCAATCATTTCCCCCAGTATTTTTACTGTGACCCTCGGTCAACAGGTCGTCTCTATCACTCCCGGGCAATACTTCCAGAAAAAGCGGGGTCTCGCCAACGGGATCGTCTACGCAGGCGGAGGACTCGGCGGCGCAGTCACCTCCTTTCTCATCGACGCGCTGCTGAGCTCCCTCGGCCCCGCCTGGACCTTCCACATCCTCGGCATTCTGACGCTCACGACAGGCCTGCCCGCGGCGTGGTTCGTGAAAGAGCGCACGCGGATCCGCACCAACACGTTCATCGACTGGGCGCTCTTCCGCGACCCGCGCTTCATCACGCTCTTCCTCGCCGGCGCGGTCGGCACCTTCCCGCTCTTCGTCCCGCCGTTCTTCCTCCCGCTCTACGCGAACTCCCTCCGCCTCCCCGCGCGCACGGGCGCCGCGCTCCTCGCCGGATTCAACTCCGCGTCCGCGGCCGGCCGCCTCGGCGCGGGCTTCGCGGCGGACAGGGTCGGCCCGGTGAACGTGCTGTTTGCGGCGCTGCTCCTCAGCGCGGTGAGCATGCTCGCGATCTGGCCCGTCTCGACGGCGCTCGCGCCGCTGGCCATGTTTGTGGTGATAAACGGCGCGGCGAACGGCGGGTTCTTCTCGACGATGCCGACGGTCGTTGGGACGGTGTTTGGCGTCGGCCGGGTGAGTGTGGCGATGGGCATGATCGCGACTGGTTGGGTCGGCGGGTATCTTATGGTCCGTTTATTTTTCACTTCCCGCTTTGCGATTCCTACCAAATTTATCGCAGGGAGCACCGATCGCGGGGTACATCCTCAACGCATACGGAGGCGCCGACAGCACGTTATCCGCGTACCATCCGGCGATGTTCTATGCGGGATCCATGGCTGCAGCAGCCGCGGGTCTCGTCCTATTGGTCAGATTCAAAATCAGCACCGACGTGCTCAGTAGAGTTTAGAAAGAAGATTTCCCATCGAGTTCATCCCCAGTTCAGCTGGGTGCAGCCCAACTCAGCTGAGTGATATCAAACCGGCCGACCCGGGCCGGCAGTAAGTGTTGAAACATCCGACGCTAAACATGATGAGGCGGAGGGGACTTTTGATTCCAGCTGTCTTTCAAAGGGCGAACTACACCAAATCAAGACATATTTCGCCCTGGATTCAAAATTGTATAGACAAATGCGCTCGTCTCACATTTTCTGGAATTGAGCCGTGTACCTCCACCGTACGACGACTCAAAGTCGGGCGCCGAAATATGTCGCTCTTCGAAAGATGCAATCAACAGTTGAAATTAGCAGCCCCATCGGGTATCTACTTGATAGAAGGCTGCCTCGCAGATCTTGCGAAGATGATTGAAACTGTTTTCCAGACAGCCAACGATGTCTAGCCCAGCTCTCCTCATCCTGCCCTTCGTTCTTTTTTTCTTCCCCTCCACTGTAGCGCGGAACATGACCATCGACGACACCGACACGCGTTACTTCACCTGGACCGAGCCCGACGTCTTCCCGCGCCCGCTCCCCGCCTGGGCCGCCGTGAGCCCGTCCTCGCCGTGCAACTACTGCTCCGAGCAGCCCCCGACCGGCGGTGGGGCCGTCTACAACGCGACGTGGCACGACGGGCACAACGGCAGCCAGGGCAGCCTTACGTTCCAG
This sequence comes from Mycena citricolor, assembly GCA_963692855.1. Taxonomy (NCBI): domain Eukaryota; kingdom Fungi; phylum Basidiomycota; class Agaricomycetes; order Agaricales; family Mycenaceae; genus Mycena; species Mycena citricolor. The sequence goes on along the minus strand of CAVNYO010000166.1, from coordinate 83,847 downwards.
GGCGCGGCGGTGTCCATCTACGGCATCGCGGGGTACAACTCGGCCAATGTCTCGTTCGTGCTCGATGGGCAGCCGGCGGGGTGGTACGCGCATCTGAGCCCCGTGGAGTTCACATTCCACGCGCTGTTCTTCCATGCCGCGGGGCTCAGTGGCGGTGCCAACCACACCATCGCGTGGGACCTCGCGCTGTCGCACACGAATGGGACGTCGGCGCTGTTTGACTACGCGGTCGTCGAGGTGCCGGACGGCGCGGGGGTTTCATCCAGCGCGAGTTCGGGCGCGGCCACGTGAGTCCCAAGGGCATATCTATCGCCGAGCGCGCCTGAAACAGAATTCAGACAGACAAGCAGCGCCGACGCCGGACTATCGCCGTGAGTGCAGATCCCATTCTGACTTGCCAACTCTTCTGAAAGCTTTGCAGATCGAAGCACTCCTCCGCAGGCGCCATAGCCGGCGGAGTTGTCGGCGGGGCACCCCAGATGCCACCGCCATCATTACATAATAGACCCCGCGGGTACCTAAGGTATGCCGCATTAGGATCCAACACCCCTTACTAAGCTGATGTGACTGTCATGTTAACGGTAACGGTCACACATTCAAATCTCGCTGGCCGCAAGTTTTTTTTCGAGTACATACTACATTAGCAAGAAGATCAGGATTTAAATACATTAGTTTTGAGTGTTTGGAATTGCCTCTCTGGCTTGCCTCAGCATGTCCGGGGGAAGAGTTCGATGCCCATGATATCTCTTATTGGCCCAAGCGGCCTGACTTCCTGTAAGACCCTCTGAATATGCATGAATGAAACGGGCAGCTCTGATCGAGAACCTGTGCGTGTGGTGTGTGATCAGACAGCTGAAAAGAAAAATAAGTCACTACTTATACGCACCGGAGGATTTGTTCCTGCGGAACAGCATCGAGACAGGCCAAGACATTTGCACGCATCTCAGCTATGTTTGAGGTGGGAGGCGTTGATCGGTATCGATACTTGACAGCGCCCCAATACTGTTCGATGAAATTGAGCTCACAATGATACTTTGGGTAGAAATCGCAGATGTGTCCGCGCTCTTCGATCATTTCCTGAAGCGCGGACTTTTGATTGACAAAATCAGGCTGACAGTACAAGACCTTGCGGCAGCAGCAATCCGTAGTCTTGCTCTTGAAGCAGGCTGCAGCACACGCACCACGGAGTCCCTAGGGATGGGGGCCGTACCGTAAATGACGGGATTACGGCTCCGTAATTACGGAGCCGTAACCGTCCCGTCAGCCATCCTGACTGATGGCCTGACGGTACGGACGGTGACGGGCAAAAGCCGTAAAAGCCGTATGGAGACGGCCGTATACGGCCGTATACGGCAATCTGAAACACGGTGATTTCCGGTCTCGAATTGATGCTGGCACTGCCTGGCATCGCTCAAACGATTGATTTCTCACGTCAATCTTCGTTGCTTCTTTCTGTGTCCTCAATCGTAGAACATGAACATGAACATGAACGCGCCGTGCAACTTAAATATTGCCACACTGTGTGCTCATTGTATGTTCAAGATACCCATGAATTGAGAATGGATCAACCTGCCGCATCACGCAGTGATAACCGTTATCATCGTTTCGGCGCTCGAGTCAACAGGCTCGCGGTCGCCAATGACAAATTGTGTTTGAGAGAATTTCAAATTTGCGGAGCTGTAGGCAGTGCGCTCTTGAGGTGCTGCACTGCCTGAAGGCCAATCTTCGTATAAATACCTCATTCCAGCATCGTCAAAATTCGCAACACCTCATTCACAGCATGGGGGATCTTTGAGATGTTCTCACTCCGCTATCACCAGTGTCCGTGGCTTACAGATTCCCTGTGTGGCTTATTGGGCTACTGGTGCCTCTCCTTGCACCGTCCCTCCTCCTTGCTCTTGTTCCGTCTGGCATTTCACTTGTGGACTGTTTCGACGTCGATCGGGCTGCCATTCCTGGTGTTATTCTCTCTACTCAGGTCTATTCTCTGTCTGTCTACGTCATTTTCTGTATGTCTACAATTGGGACACTTTTGCTCTTCTCACTTTTTTCAGGCTCCATATCATCGTCCGCATTTCGGAATCAGATGCATCGTTTATGGGTACTGGCCTTATGTCAATTGCGATACCATCGAGACCACATCTCGCACATTCGCTTGGATCGATTCCAGCGCTTGGTTGCAATGCGTCCAATGACTGTATTTGTCCTGGGCGCTAACCAGAAGTCCGTGCCCATCTGTAAGTATTCATGCATTTCAGTCACCCAATTCTGACAATGCGTTCACAGTTGTCTATCCGACTGACACTGCTGATATGATCCTTCAAAACCTTGCAAAGCGCCAATTCATTCCAGACGATTACCGCTCTACCTATTCACTCTACATAACCGGTCGATTGCGGCGAATCTCCGGATATGCGACCATGTTGGAGCTTGGTGCACATGCTCTCACGCACTTTGATCTTCGAGTTCGAGTGCCAGGGGGATCAGGTGTGTAGCTGACTATTTGACTTACCTCTCGCCACTCACTCCATCGGTTAGACTCCGCATTGCTCTCTCCATCACCGGCTCCTCAGAAGGCAAAGGGAAAGAACATGGGCGCCATAATCGACGCCGAGCAGCAGGGGTCCGATGGCGAAGGCAGCGAACATCCACCCAAACGTCGCAAGCTTCAGAGGAGAGGGAAGCTGAGGAAATACAAGGGTGCAAATGGCGCGGATGAGGAGGACGAGGAGGACGAGGATTTTGAGGAAGGGACAGACGATGGGTCCGAGGATGAGGTGGAAGTTGTCCCGACAGAGGAGGTGTGTCCCATTATAGCTCTCGAATTCAACTACTAATACTGGATCGCACATTCAAGCTTGCAGCTCTTCTCCCGGCCAAATCAGAAGCTTTGCGAAAGCGCAACCCTGGGAAACAGCGTAACAAGACACCTACCCCCGTCCCGTCATCGACACCCGCATCTGTACCTACATCAAATCAACCACAGAGCCCCAAGAGTCCACGTAAACCAAAGAAAGAGAAGGTAATTTACCGATAACTTCCGTTCAAGGTCTTATATTGAGTTGTTTGTAGTCGAACCCGATCTTTCTTTTTTATGAGCAGGTCTTCAAGAATAAGACCGGAGATACCGTACCTGCGGGAGACCAGGCATGGCGTTGCTATCATGGCACACGCAAGACTCTCGTGATCACCAAGGCCATGAAGGGGACAACTAACGGTATGATTGTTTACATTTGATCTCGACAAAGCTCAAATAGTCGCCAGGACTTGTTTCCAATCTCAAAACCGCGTCTGGTCCCATGTTCAAGTTATACAATCTCCTTGCCGATCGCAAAAAGGCTGATCCTGCGTTCCGTCCGTCCGAGGAGGAGATTGAAGTCGCAGGAGGGAAGCGAGTCTTCGAATCGGACGCCGATACCAACACCTTCCTTGCGAAGATATTCGAGGGCCAGGAGGTAACAATCTCTCATGCTTTCGAGCGTCAGAAAGCTGCGAAAGCAGAGGTTAGTAACTTCTCTAAATGAACAACATCAAAATGACTGACAGTTGGTATTAGCCATGGGACCAGAATCATTTTGTCACTTTGCTTGCGCGTTGGGTTGCTGCATGCGATCAGCCATTCGAGGAAGTTAGTCGACCGGAGTTCCGGGAGCTTCTCCAATACGTGTATCGCGGGAACGGGGACCTGAAGATCCCAGATCGGAAGGGCGTTCGAACGAAGATCATGGACATGGAGAAGGAATTGAAACGAAAGCTCAAGAAGATGTTCTCGGTGTGTGTGTGTGTCCGTCAAAGGATTCCTTGCTTATTGGCCTCAGAAACTCGAATGCAAAGTCTCCATCTCGTTGGATGCATGGACCTCCTCAAATGGTTATGCTTTTGTTGCCATAATCGCGCATTACGTCACAAACGAGGGGAAATTAGGCACGTCATTTCCTGCCTCATGCTATCTGGTTCTAATTATTCTTCCCTTTCAGAGGAGACACTCATCGATTTTCGAGAATTAATTGGAGCACATTCTGGTGACAATATGGCTGACGCGGTGTGGGAGACATTGTCAGAATACGGACTCTGTGATCGGGTAAGTTTCACAGTTATCGCAACTGAAATAGCCGCTCTAACTGACAATAGATCATGGCCTTTGTGATGGATAATGCGACGAACAACAACACAATGATGGACGCCTTGGAGGCCAAATGCCGCGCCCAGAACATTGTATTCTCCGCTGAGCATGCTCGATTAAGATGCATGCCACATACTGTCCATCTCGCGGCTCTCAAGGTGAATTTTGTTTTACTCGGGGTTGTTCGGCGCACTAATTCTCATCAGCTTCTCGAAGCGATCGGTGCGGTCGAGAAGGATTCACGCAAATCAAAGAAGGCCGCGACCACTCGTCGAGAGAATTATCAGGAGGATGTTGTGCGAGCTGCGGCCGATGCCGATGAGGATGATGACAACGAGGAGGCTGTGATGCAGGATGCTGACGAGGACTGGGAAGATGAGAAGACGTTCTGTGAAGGACTCAAGTCGAGTCAGTCAGAGGATGCAGCAGAGGAAGGACCGTCAGCAAAGGCAATCCTGACTGCCGTGCAAAGGGTGCGTCTCTATTGTTTCTTCTCGATGCACCTCTCAATCCATTTAGTTGCGTCGCATCGTTCGGGCGGTTTGTTCGAGTCCACAACGACGAAAGTCTTGGAACAAGGAGGTCCAGGTGTCGCTCGATGATGTCGAGGAAATGCTGACCGAGTCTGCGTCCGATCGCACAAAGCTCATGCTGATCCTTGACGTTAAAACCCGATGGTCATCTACGCATCAAATGCTCAGTATGTTTCGCAGAAATTTTGCGATTCAGTGACTTACTATTCCGCTATCAGAACGCGCTCTTCGGTTCAAGACTGCCGTCAATAACTTTGTCTCGCGCCACCGAGAGCTCCATGTTTATACCCTGACTGATGATGATTGGGCTGCTATCAAGTTGGTGTGCGAGTGGCTCGAGCTTTTCCGCGAAGCTACTACCGAAATGTCCACAACCAAGAGCCCGATGATCTCTACCGTTCACAGTGTTTTCCGTGGACTTCAGTTTGACATCAAGTCACATATTGCTGATCTCCCGGACGACACCATATCGGAAATCAAACAGGCGCTGGTCAACTCGCATATGAAGCTCAGTGAATACTTCTCCAAGTTCGATGTTTCGCCGTATTACATGTGGGCTGCTTGTGAGTTCTTTCAATGATATTGTTCTCTGGCATTGTTTTATCACTCAATTCAAGTGTTGGATCCGCACATCTCGTACCAGAGTCTGTGCGAAGACTATGCCGATGATATTTCTCTCACTCTGGACTTGGAAACGGCTAAAACGAAACTACATGCTCATTATAATGAGCATTATGCAACGGCAGCCAAGGATTCAACTCCAGGCTCCATGGAACCTGACCCCTTGGTTGCTGGCTCGTCCAAGCAGCCGAAACGAAAGCTAACCGACCGCTATAATCGCAAACCGCGTGACTTGACGGGCACGGACGAACTGACCGAATATTTCAAGCTCGATCCCGCTAAGAACGACTTTGACACTTGTGATCCCATTGCCTGGTGGGTCAAGCATCGCGACGACTTTCCGAAGCTCTCCAAGCTAGCTTTGGATATCCTCTCGATCCCTGGTGAGCGCATTGTCATTATATTCGGGCATAAGTAAGCTCATCATCTGCAGGATCTGCTGTGGCAGTCGAACGCATTTTTTCGGGCGGCCGTGACACTATCAGTCTGCGAAGATCGAGACTCGAGGCTGGAACAATTCGCGCTTTAATGCTTGTGAAGAATCGACTCAAGATGGCACGGGAGGACATCAAACTGGCGTTGGGTGAATGAGGAGTAATTCTAGCTATTTATCTTGTGTTTCAGTACCAATTCAGTACAGTGAACTCGTCAGTTTACATTGAATAGCTTTGTGTCCGTATACGGCCGTAAATTCCGTATACGGAACCGTACCGTTCCGTCGGAGCCTCTGGATCATGACATGACGGTACGGATACGGCACAATCCGTACCGTAACCTGCCGTCAAAAGTACGGCCGTAACCGTATACGGTACGGCCCCCATCCCTAGGAGTCCCTCATGAAAGAGCCCTTGCTCGCGCAGGATCTGCTCAGATCCTTTGAACCAACCAGCCATGGTCGGGTGATCTGAGGCAAAATAGAAGTCATGCGCGCTACCATCAGCAAAGAACCCATTCCGCATCTTGGGTCCACCGGGATGAGGTGTCCAGGTTGCCGATGGTCGTTTGCAGATTGAGCGGGCTGTCAGTGCATCTGCGGCACGTTTTTGATGGCTAGGAGCATTGTCAAAGAGGAACAGCCCGGTTGCTGTGCGGTTGGTGCGGGCCTCAAAGACGTCGATAGCACGGCTCGTTTGTTCCATGAGATGCTCATTGGTAAAATAGCCATCACGATTCTTGCCAGCTTCAAAAATCAATCGCGCGTCACTGTCTGGGATCAGAATCTTGAGAGATGCGGAATCAATGACTCACTCCTCGCCGTCTTTAAGGCGGCCAAACTCAGGAGTTAAAAAGTCTGAGATCATAATTGATTCACCCTCTCCCTTTCTCTCAGGCTCGGGTCCTTTGAGCATGTTATTCCACACCAGTTTTCGTCGATCCCGAGCAAAGAACGTTGACTCGTCATGTGTGACAAGGATTAGCCGGAAACGCGGCCATTGCGGAACAAGAAAACCATGTGGTTCGCTGATGATCTCTCCATCCTTCCCATGCAACACCATGCGGAGCTCATACTCTTCCTTCCATCGCCTGACAAATCCCTTCCGATACTCGACAATGTCCTCTCTCTCATGCCCGTCAACATACATGCCCTTGGCTTTGGCTCCGAATCGCCAATCCAACTTCTTGAGCCATCGGTGCGCCGTCGCGATGTGAATCGTTTTCTTGATTTTGCCCTCATACTTCTTTTGTACCTCTTCACTTTCTACCCATTCAACGACGTCGCGGCCGGAGAAGTAGCCAGATGATGCTTTCTCGAGGAGATGTGTTTGGAGATCGGACGAACAGTCTTCGTCATCAAGAATGCAGCGATGAGAGTTGCGGTAGCAGTGAATCGGAAGCTCGCCAGTGCTCAGGTAGAAATGAATCTAGCTGCAAAGATTCCGGGCATGATTGATGACTCCCCGGCCTTGCGCCTTTGCAGCGATGCTTGCTGCTTGGCGCCAAGTATACCCAAGCTTCACATCAAGAAAGAGGTTTAGAGTCGCCACCATGCTCATAAGTCTGGCACGGTAGAGGATGTCGATGCGTTTGTCTTTTGCCTTCACAGAAAGCCCTTCTAATGCTTTTTGAAGTGCAGGCCAATCACGCCACGTCAATGCGCTCAAAGCTCTTTCGGATGCTTCCCACATGGCTCCCTCTGCCTCCAGTCTCTCTGCTTCGGCTCGCATCTTGTTCAGTGCTTCGCGTGCCTCCTCCACAGATGGAGCGGTGGAGGGTTGTGTCGTGTCCAAATCCGAATTGGGCTGATCTGGCGGCTGCGAGACAGGTTCGACGTTTTCCAAGCTGGTGCGTGCATCCGTTTCCAAGTTCTCCTGTGCAACCTGACTTGGCTCTTCATCCTCCAATCCTTTCCTATCTTGCACGTCCACCATAACCACGTCCGAATCTTTGCCGTCCGCTGACTGCTCGGCCTCATCACTCAAAGCATCCACCACTTCGATTCCATCCACTGGCTGCTCGACCTCATCACTCGAATCATCCGCCACTTCGATCACCTCTCTCTCCGAATTGCGATGTTGGTGCGGTTGCACGGGGAAGAGCTCCGAGATGAGTTTGTTGCCGCCTTGTTTCCACACCATCCGCTTGTCCAAGTGCCGTTTCTGCGTTGTTGTCAAGCGGCCAGTGTATCCCCTGCTTCGGTCGTTCTTCTGAAGCTTCTTCCTAGCCACTGCCTCGTTGTGAAAGCGCTGGAGTTTCGAGGCAAAGCTCTCCAGGTCCGTCTCGGTGTTAATGGTTTCGGGCATGGCTTCGTCTAACTCTGATCCACAGTTTGGAATCCAGCGCAGGACCTCTCCGCTCTCCTCCATGGCAACAAAGCGTGTTGATATCTGGTCAGCCTCAACCACGAAGAAGTCATCTTCGTCTTCATCTGCAATCTCCTCCGAGTCTGATGGTGCGGATGGGGCTAGGTGGACTGTTTCCAGTTGCGGATCTGGGTGTAAAACCTTCCGAGCCTTTTCTAGACAGTTTTTGCACGACTGGTAAGCCCGAGAAGTGCCTACCATGGCTCTGTGGTCATGTTCAGTGCGTTTTTGGCGCCCAGATGTCTTTCTGCATTAGGAAATATTAAATCACGTGACCACTTATATAAGCAAACCAAATCTTGTCCTTGCCCAAGGTCAGATTCACGGAAACGCATTTCCAACACATTCTGCATTGAAAGAAAAAAGTTGAGAAAATCGGAAGATCACTCCGGTTTGAGGCTTATATTCAAAATTCCGCTCACATACAGATCTTATATAACATGTATCTGACTACTCTATGTGAGCTAATTGAGCAAATTTCGACTCGACGGGGCGGGATGTGGGCGGGGAGTCGGGTGTGATGGTGTCACATCAATACTTAGTAAGGGGTGTTGGATCCTAATGCGGCATACCTTACTGGGTACCCATAGACGTAGCTCTATGGGTACCCAGTAGGTACCCCCCCCGCGGCGGGGGCGCAGGGGGCAGGGTCATGTGCAGGGGTCAGGGGGGGGGGATAATACATATCATGTGATTTATCCTGTAGATCAGGCAGCTGAGTGGGAGAAAAAATAGAATCATGTGAGGCATCAAATGGGCAGGGGATGGCGGGATAAAAAAAATCACGTGATCAAACACATGAGATTTCAAAAATGTTGGCGGGGTTGGCGGGGGTGTTGGCGGGGTCACTACCGCCCCCTCCCGCACACCAGGGCAGACAGTGGGTGCATTATCACGTGACTTTTTGGAGACCTTTTTTGCACTGTTTAGCATGGTTTCTGTTGTTCTCCTAATACATTGTATGTTGTAGCCGGTTGGTAGGCAGATGATCACGTGACTTTTCACAAATAAAACAAAAAAGCAGCCCCAAATCATCCCACTGGGATTACAATAGCTGGGTTCAATTTTAATCATACATTTGAGCTTGAAAACCCAAAATTGCGAATCCAATCCTGGCGGTGGCTTGGGTGGGGTTGATTGCGGGGGTGCATAAACCTCTGCCCACCCCTATTGGCACCCCTGCCACAACCCTCGCCATCACCCCTGCCATCACCCCCGCCACAACCCCTGCCATCACCCCCACCGTCACCCCCGCTGCAGTGGTGCACTTGCCAAATGCGGATGAACCTCAGAATGACTTTCTAGATTTTCAGTACTGACACCCAAGCAACTTCAAGGTAACCTCTACCCAATTTTCAATGAAACAGCTTTACCTTTGTTTTATATAGGCAACAATTGATTTTATAAGCTTGGGTTGCTTACCACACATTTTGTTAAGAACAAAAGTTGTATAGTGGAAGGTAGAGAGCCGAAGCATTGCCAGATATCCTATTCAACATAACCAGTGGCTTATATCTCATCAAATTGGCCTATATCTCACATTCAGAAATATACTATGTTTTGAATTCATTCCATGTTTCTGAATTGTTCCAGAGTCCAGAACTCCCAAGACTTGATTCAAGCAATGTCAAAGAGTGTATCTTTCAGTTGTGCAAAGTTGGGCCCTTGTAGAAAATATATTTTGTGCAATACCCAAAGTGAATCATGTTGAAGTAGTCTCTACATAGGAACCTTACCCAACCATGGACTGTTTCGATGTTTCAAATTTCAAACAGACAAAGGACATGAATTAGCATTATATTTGACAAGAGTAACATAGGGAGACATTATTCCGATGATTTTTGGCTGCATAAATGTAGTGAAAGTGTCAGAAGAGCAGAAAACACTGGGGTACGACCTTTATACAGGTTCTGATTGGCTAATGAGCTAATGTGTTCCGAGCTGTCACTTTACATAATATTACATATTTGGAGATGGCAGGGGCAAGTGCACCACTGCGGCGGGGGTGATGGCAGGGGTGATGGCGAGGGTTGTGGCAGGGGTGCCAATAGGGGTGGGCCTGTCTCGGTTACCCAGCCATTCACGTGGTGATCGCAGTTTGAAAAATTAGTGCGCAATCACCACCAGAACGTCTGGGGTAGTTCGATTGACGGGCCCCCTATCTGCTCGATTCTATGACATCACTGGCCATAATCTGCTGTGGGCACATCGTGGGTATCTCGATCTTTCATCTCTTCCTCTCACCACCTGGACCCGGCGGAACCTCTTGTACCCTTCCGGCACACTATATTGACCCACTGCTATCTCTTACCTCTCGATAAACCTCAATACCTCTGTCATTTACCCGTAGCCAACATAATGGAAGATCTTTTTTCAAATTCATTGCGTACCTTTATACCATGTCAACTCTGACCCAAGAGACCCATGAAGACGAGGAGATGGATGCTGGAGAAGAGGGAGAAGGCTCTGAGGGAGATTTTTCGGACTCGGACGACTCAGACTACGACCCCTTGACTCCAGAGTCTGTCGAGGAAGATGAAGATGACCCTGAGCAACCTGGACCCGCGATCCAAGTGGAAAGAACAGCTTGTCTACGCGCCAAACTCAGTGGAGCAATGGTGACCAAGGTTTGGAGAGTGCTGGAGGCAATAAAAGGGCAGGGAATTGACTTGCCGATCTTTTTGGATGCGCTCAGCTGGGGTGATGCGGCATGCAATGAAGATGCAACTATTCGCTACGCTTGTTCGGCTCTGCTTCACAGCACAGAGCTTCCGGGCATCCTCGAGCGATGGTACAAGCCACCGCGGCCACCCCAGTCCAAAAAGGGTCGACCAAAGGGAGCAAGGAAAGTGATAGAGCACGTTGCGACTCTGTGCATGGAGGAGATAATCGGACTCGAACTCGAGGCTGTGGCTCCGCTTTTCGAGTCTCTGGCAGGCAAGGATGTCACGGAAGAAGAGCTTACGGGGACTTCACTATCAAAGATTCATGCTGCTGTTAAGAGAGATGCGCCAAATCTATTGCGCCTTTTGATGTATCTGGCCCGGACTCCTGAACAGCGGAAACAAAGCCCGGAGAAGAATCCTGACAAGGTAAGCTTGTGTTTATCTTCCGTGTCTCATTGCTAATGTCCCTCAGATGATCTTGACAATAATTGCGATGTTTCAGTACACTCGGTCGCATCATCGTGCTCGTATCCAGAAGCTCTTCTCAGTATACTTCAAGTTCAAGGGCCTCTCAGCCAAGGGATTTGACACAATACATGCCATTGGCTTGACGATGAGCTCGCGGTGGACTTCCGACAGTATTTCACGCATATCCGCCACTGCAATGAAGGACCTACTGCATCTTATCGACCTACTCCCACATCTACTCTCTTACGACAATGCCATTATCCCCTACCGTGTATTCTCTACACGTATCGACAATCAATCTTTGCAGGGGAACAGCACAGCATGCACCGTTTATGTCCCACGAAACGCTGTTCCGCTTTCTCCATCAGCGAACCGTGCATTCCAGGAAACACGGGCTGCCGGTTTACAGAATCCTCTTACTGCCGCAAAGATCATTGCGATCTCACGCAAATCAGAGTCTTGCTGCAAGAATCACATTGTTTACCTTGTTCTCGATGCACTCTTCCAGTCTACGGCCTTCGACCTCGATACCTACACAGACCGGGACCACGCTCTGATCCAACGGCCCGATCCTGTTTGGGAGCTTCCATGTGGCAAAGAGCACGTCACGTTGCAGTATCTTTTGGGCACTGTCAACATCCCGGAGGCCTCATATGAAGACAACGCAAAACTGATTACCGAGTGGCTCCGACAGCTGAAGATGGACACTCCAGAGAAGGAACAGATCTTGGGTCTGGAGAAGATTATGTTTTGGATTGGGGATCAACTCACGGTGGACCGTTTACGGAACTTGACCCGGTTTCGAGCTGAGGACGACAACTCGTTTGATAGACTGGATCGGCTGATCACTCCGGCTGGCTGGTTGCACATCTGCATGGCTTTTGCAAACTCAATTCACAAGCAACACCTCGGGACATCCAAGGGTCACGGTTTGAGTGCTGCATTCGAAGTGCTCCAGCGCAAGGGATTGCAGCAGTCAAAGACACAGGGCCCTTTCTTCCATGATCTCGATGAAACACTTGACATTACTGCGGCAGCACAGATACAGGAGCTCTGGCTGCATGTGGCTGGTGTGTCCAGTCTGTCTGTGCTACGCTCATTCTCCGGGGACCGACTCGCTGCGCTTGCACAGAAGATTTTGGACGAGCATGCCTCAAGTCGGGCCTTGGTCAACCTCCGAGTTAGGAGACGTGGGAACGATGATTTGAAGGATGAATTCAAGGAGCAGTCAGTGATGTTCCTCCGTGATGTTTTACCATACCTTCTGTTGCGAGACTCGATTGCTCGTGGTGATGTGGGACTCATGGAGGACATGATTCCTCAGCTCATCTTCCGTTTCGCCGGTGGAAACAACTCGAAATACACGATTGAGATGTTGGAGCTCCTTCAGGGATTGAGAACCGACTGGCCACAAGAGGTTGCAGACTTTGTGCGCAAACATTGCTGGGTCCTCAACAACACAGGACGTCGTATGGGCCACATGCCAATAGATGAGGCGCAAGAAATGAACATCAAAGACATCAAAGTGCGTCAAAACTGGCATACTAAACAGCTAAATGGTGCTGAACAATACTTCTCTAGGTCACGCATCGATCCCAGGGACCAAAAATCGACTGGAAATATCTCAAAAAACTGCACCCTGCCATTCACATTGTGCGAGCAGTAAGTCACCACATGGAGAACGAGTTCAAGACTCGAGTGCGTGGATGGAAGCACACTGTACCAAAAAAGGAGGGCGACATCACCGCCCTATAAATGTGGTATCGTGCATTGGACACGCACAAGCTCTCTCCAGGTCGTTTCATCAAGACTTCTTCAGGCGCGGACCGTCCGAATGATCTCATTACAAAGGGAATGCTCAAGCTACAGGAAGGAGATACATTGTCAAATTGGATTGAGCTTCGCACAATAGAACGTAGTGTGGGGCAGAGATGGTAGTATCAAATGTGGCATCTAGGAATCAAAGACATCCGGAGTAGTAGTTTGTAGCAGAGGAGTAGATGGTTGGTAAAGTAGCGTAGGGTATGGTGATAAGACAGGAACATACCCAGACGGTGAATGTCCAGGCATCATGTACTGATAGAATGTGCCCTGCGGTGTTGCAACTGGCAGGTCGTGTACGGCAAATGATGCAGTCGAGGGAGCAGGTGTAGATGGTGTCGGATAATTGGTCGAAATAGGCATCAGAGGCCTTTGCAGGGTTGCGTTGCGGAGTTCCTCAGCTGCTCTCTTCTGCTTTTTCGCCTGCTTTTCCCCTGCCACAGCATCCATATACGCTTGATCAAGGCGGGCAAGTCGGTCGATGATCGCTTGTCCATGGATGTCAGCAAGTGCCCATTGAGGAACAAGAGCCTTGAGCTCATCCATGTTGAGGGCCCGATTACTTGCAAGTTGATTCACGACTTTATCTGGCAGAATGGCAATATCTGTGAAATTGCTGTCAGCGTATTCTTTCAGGTACGTGATGGTGCGCCAGTCTGAGAGATTTGCTTTAGCACTGCGGAGATGTTCTTTCCGACGTGTCTTAGGCGCTTCCCCTTTCTTGGCACGTGTCATGCGACGTTTCCCATTGGCGGTCGTGTGCTTGGATGGCGTTGAGTGTACGCTGCTGGGCGGAGACTGATCAAGTGGCGTCTGTGGTCGCTCTGAATCGTCTTCTGGGGGAGAATCCGAAACCGCGTTGATGCAGTTGTCACAGCATAGACTGGTAGGAGCTATGGAGTACATCAGGCTGTGATCTGCACTGAGAAGAATGGCATACAACGACGCGGCGGGTTGTTGAAGTGCTTGTCGGCAATATCACGTCGACATGCCTTGGTCGTGATGTACTCGCAGACGTCTGGATCAACAGCCTTTGCCCACACATGCCCATCTTCGTCCTCATCCGTCTCGTGAGCAGACTCGTCTGCACCCTGTCCTGCCATCTCCGAATGTGCGGGCACCGCGTCCGAATCCAGGTCCGAACCCAAGTCTGAGGAGCTGTCCGACTCCGTTTCGGGTGGAGGTATTGGTCCCGTAGTCACAGCTCCATGCTTTCTACTCTTTTTTGCTTGCTTGGCCCTCGAACATTTTGCTTTTGAGTGAGTCACTTGGGAGGTAGAGACCTTTGCGCTGGGGGCTTTCTTGCGTTGGAACATCAACTTCTCCACAAGCATGATTGCCCGAGCTTGAATCTGTAGGTCACGCCCACCACGACCAGCACGTTGGGTCCAGATTGACATAGACTTGGGCACACCAAACTGAACGATGAGCTCTATGTCAGGGATGTCAGCGCCCTAGAGAACAGATCAATAGTCGAGTTTAAAAGACTAGAATTGACGCACCATGCCCGCTGCCTCAGTTGCCACAAGTATCTTAATGTTCCCAGCACGAAACTCCTCCATGATGCGCCGTTTTGCTCGAACAGTGCGATGTGCATGGAGAAAGGCAACGCTCGTCTTCTCCAGCTGCGGATACCGCTTCCGAACTCGATTGCAGATGATCTGCGTCTTGCGTATGGCATCGGTGAAGATGATTGCCTTGGGAACGTCCTTGAGGGTCGACACGGCGGTCACATCTGGGAGGAGATTTGCCGCAGCTTTGTAATCCTTCGAGCTCTTCATCTGCACAACAGAGGATGTGATATTTGGGCGGTCGTTGCCCAAGTTCCAGAAGAAGGTGTCGTCTATGTCGAAGTTGAGCCCGTCCACCAGTTCCTTTAGCGCGTTGGGGTTCAGCGTAGCAGAGAGCGCGGTGATAGGTTTTCCGGCTGGGACAATGGTCCTGAGCTTGTCGAGAACGCTGTAATCAGGTCGAAAAGCGCCTCCCCATTGTGATATGCAGTGCGCCTCATCCACCACAGTACCAAGGACCCGTTGACCTGTTGCCTCGCTCTGGAGCCATTTGCGGAACGAGTCGTGTTTGAAGCACATCTCTGGCGAAGTGAGAACTGCGTGAAGCTTCTGTGCCATGAGAATCTACAGAGATTCCATGGTCAGCCCAAGAACGCGTCTAAAATCCACAATCACGCACCTTCTCCAACTTTTCTGACCATGTATCACCGTTTACAGCCTCTGCTTCCATCCCGAGAGCTCGAAACCGTTCTACTTGGTCTTCCTGGAGGATTTTGAGAGGGGAGATAATGAGGACGAGTTTGTCACACTGATGCAATGCCGGAAGCATGTACGTGATTGATTTGCCTGCCCCGGTGCCCGCAATGAGAATGGAGTCGAGCCCGAGGATCATAGCCTCAGCGAAATCAATCTGAAAGGGATGGGCAGGTTTTTGGAAGTGCGCCTCGAAGAGTTCCTCAAGCTCTTGGCGCGTCTTTTCAGCGTCATAATTCGACTTTTTTCGCGCCTTTTCATGCGCCTCCTCCAGAAGGGACCTCGAGGCCTCGTGCCACTTGTCAAGATCTTCATTCATCGCGTCGACAGATGTGAGGACCGCGCGTGTGCGCGATGTTGTTGACGCGTGATGGAAGGAATGATGTGTCTCAATGCAATCTGTTTACTTGTGAACTCAGAGAATGTATTCAGATGGGGGGCTGCCTCTACGAAGTGCCCCAGACGTTAAAGGGGCAGGCCAGCACTAAATTTCAAAACTCCGACATCGGCCGAAGAGTGTGATCGGCCGATCGAAGATCGGCATGTGCAAGGCCTGCCCACTAACGGCTGGGGCCACCGAGACAGGGGGTGGGCAGAGGTTTATGCACCCCCGCAATCAACCCCGCCCAAGCCACCGCCAGGATTGGATTCACAATTTTGGGTTTTCAAGCTCAAATGTATGATTAAAATTGAACCCAGCTATTGTAATCCCAGTGGGATGATTTGGGGCTGCTTTTTTGTTTTATTTGTGAAAAGTCACGTGATCATCTGCCTACCAACCGGCTACAACATACAATGTATTAGGAGAACAACAGAAACCATGCTAAACAGGGCAAAAAAGGTCTCCAAAAAGTCACGTGATAATGCGCCCACTGTCCGCCCTGGTGTGCGGGAGGGGGCGGTAGTGACCCCGCCAACACCCCCGCCAACCCCGCCAACATTTTTGAAATCTCATGTGTTTGATCACGTGATTTTTTT
This sequence comes from Mycena citricolor, assembly GCA_963692855.1. NCBI lineage: Eukaryota > Fungi > Basidiomycota > Agaricomycetes > Agaricales > Mycenaceae > Mycena > Mycena citricolor. The sequence goes on along the minus strand of CAVNYO010000166.1, from coordinate 67,572 downwards.
TATCCCGCCATCCCCTGCCCATTTGATGCCTCACATGATTCTATTTTTTCTCCCACCCAGCTGCCTGATCTACAGGATAAATCACATGATATGTATTATCCCCCCCCTGACCCCTGCACATGACCCTGCCCCCTGCGCCCCCGCCGCGGGGGGGGGTACCTACTGGGTACCCATAGAGCTACGTCTATGGGTACCCAGTAGGTACCCGCGGGGTCTATTATGTAATGATGGCGGTGGCATCTGGGGTGCGGCGGGGTCGCAGCCCTCGCGCTACTGCTGATCGCGCTTCTCCTGGCCAAACGCAGGAAGACGAAGACAGCGGCCGAAGTTGAAGCCCAGGAATCCGCGCTCTCCATGCGCACAGCCCGTCCGTTTTCGTTCGCACCGCAGGCGCAGGGCCCCGCCGCACCTGTGCCCGACCATGCGACCACTCATGATGACCGCACGGGCAAGACTTGTGCGTAGCTAAAGTATCCGGGCTTCCTCACCTCTGAGAAACAACATGAACAGTGGATGTCGGCTGGACGCAGCCGACTGCAGCGAGTCTGGCACCCGACTCTGCGCTTGCCGCGCCTGTACATCCCTCGGAGGCCAGTCCCACCGCCGGCAGTGAGGCTGAAAGCATAGATCCACATTCCCACAGCGCTTACCGCGACTCCGAGGCGCCACCCCCATATTGAGGATCTGTCCAGTTGTTGTTATGGAGAGTACAGAGACATGGGTGTATAGCTACAGAGTATGTGTGCAATATATATATAATATAAACAAGTCCAATGCATTTCGTCCGATCAGAAACCAGAATCCGGGCCCACGGCCCAGACCAACAGATAATGGACGAGAAAGACGACGAGCAGCAGCCGCCAAGCGACCCGCACGAACAGAACCGCCGGCACCAGGATGAGCGTGAAGTACAGCGCTAGGAGAATCAGGGCGATGTGATACCACCGAGCTGGCGGAGCAGGACAAGGAGCGCTCGACTGAGGAGGAATAGCCTCCACTTCGACCGCCGTAGGTTTCACTAGCTCAGGGAACTGCCACCGAAACGACGCAGGATCCTCCACCGGGACAGGTTTCGGCGCAATCGGGGCCGAGGCCGGCGATTCCAGCCCAATCTCATCTGGCACGCCGCGATGTCGATGTGCGATGGCAGCCACATCCTCGTCCGTAATCGCGCCCAGATGCACCGCCCGTTTGTACGCGGTCGTCAGCATCGAGTCGCCGGGTTCCGCAGAGCTGAATGGCAAGCACTCTACGGATGCGGATGCGGATCGGCATCGCAGCGGCGGTGGGGGAGTGAAGGGGGGCGAAGAGTCGGCGGGCAGCGTTTGAGATCGTCGGCGGGTCTTGACGGGAGACTTCCTCTGGAATACGGACAGGACGCGTTTGCGCGGGGAGGCAACTGCTGGCGGCGTCGGCACTGAAGAAGAGGCTGGAGTAGACGATGACGACGACGCCCTGGAGCGCAGCCAGGGCCGGCGCTTCCTTGTTGGTGTCGAGGGCAGGATGTCCTGGGGAGAGCAGTCAATAACAAGCCGGTGTCCAAGCGGAAACGGACACACCGGTTCGCTATCCGCTAGTTCCGGCTCCCCAATCTCCTGCACAGGCAAGAGCCCAGACTCTACCAGCCACGCTTCCACATTCTTCTGCGCGCCATTGGGACCGCACTCGAGCTACGTAAAACCCAATCAGCCACGGTGTGCCCGCGAGCACACGGTCCGACGCACCCGCTCATGGCCCGGCACACCCTGCCGCGCCTGATTTGCGTGGTTCTCCGCCCACACGTCCCGTCCCGCGGCGTATCCATCCGCGATCATCTGGTACATGAGCGCGAGCGCGGCCGCGTCGATCAGCCCGTCCTCCGAGTCGACCGCGTGCCGCTGGTGCGTGCCAAATCGAATCAGTGGTTGTGACGGGGCAGGTCGCGGACAGCTCACCGGTGCGCGGTATCCAGGGCGCTCGACCATCATCTTCAGCTCGTAGTCCCAGGGCATCTCAAGCTGGGGGAGGCGGCAAAGGACGCGGTCCGGGTTTTCGGAAAAGAAGCGCAGCGACAGTGCGTGTGTTCTGTGACGTGTATTGTGGGCGCAAGCTCAACGGCACAATAACGAGATCAGCAGGGGATGGTGCGCTCGTGGGGGGAGTGCATGTGCCACCCCTCCCTCCCCCTTATTAATACCCACCCACCCACCCATCGACGCAGCCCCAGAAGCCATGGCTTTGCGCGCGCAAAACGCAATCTATGCGACATAGCAAGGCGCGGATCTCTTTGTCTCATTGTGCCTGCTTTATCCTCGGTCTGATGCGCTTGGTGCCTCGTGGCCAAGTCTGAGAGACGAGTCACAGCGCGGCACGTGCGAGGGGCCGTCCGCGTGCCCTCGACCGCGGTGCTGAGTTGCTGGAGAAGAGTGTGACGCGTCGGTGGGCAGCCGTTCCGACTCGTGCGAGTGTTTGACCTCAAACGAGATCTTGGATGTGCGTAGACATGCTGTCAAAGCCCTTGCGCGAGTAGACAGAGCCGTGAGACGTCTTTCCACAGTGATGTAGTGTGTGCAAGAAGCTGATAGCGGACACGAGGACATCGGTCAAGCAGAGAGTAGTATACTTGGAATTGGTGAGTGCTCCCCGCTGTTGACCCATCTTTGGCGAACTGATGCGGCCATGTGACCGATAGACACCCGGCAGAGTGAGACACCGTCTCGACAAGGGAAGCGTGATGGATACAGAGTTATATTTGCGTACAACAGAACAAGGTTGGGAATCCCCCAATGCGAAAAACCATGCGGATCATGAAATTACAAAATCTAGACTCAGTCTTCACCCGGACGTACTGTCCTTCCGCCCATGGCGCACCGCCGTCCGATCCACGTAAGGTGGGGGGAGCTCCCGCACGACCTGCCTCGCCGGTCCCAGCTGGATCCGCTCGGTCGATCGCACGCGTCGCATGGGCACCAGAGCCGCGCCCGGATCGCTGATTCCAGGGCTCTTCGGCCCGGGGCTGGCCGGAATCACAACGTCGGACTCCGGAGCGCCGCCGGTCGAGGAGCCGCCGAAGTACCAGCTCATGCGCGACTGCTCGGACGACGTTGTGATCGAGGCGGGCCCGTGGTCGAGGAACGGACGCACGCCCATGATGGACTCGCGCAGCTGCCGTCGCTTGATGTACCGCCGGCGCGCGAAGAAGGTGGCCAGCGCGAAGAGAAGAAGGATCACTGCGCCGGTCGCGCCGGCGATCAGCCCGACTTGTATTTTCGTCACTTCGTCGGAGGGTGACGAAGGGTGCGTGTTCACGGGAGGGGCTGCGGTTGGCGTGAAGAGCGACATCGTGTTGTTCCCCATCGAGCTCGTGCTCTCCAGGCCGGGGCAGGTGACGTTCGAAGAGCCTTGCGTCGAGATGAACGGACTGCCGCTCGCCCATCGGCCAGACCTGGGAAGCATCAGCTTGTAAAGAAGCCTGTCGAGGCTTCGACTCACAGGTCGCTCACGGCAGCTGTTCGTTCATTAAGCTCAATCGCTGACCGGCGTATCTATAGCATAACACACCTATCATGCGGGTTCCTGACTCTGCGCGGTTGATATACGTGAAAAGGTCATCGTCCGCGCCTGGATACATGCGCGCGATCAGATGGCACGTCCTGCTCTGGAGACAAAGTGCCTACCAAGCGTAACATTCGTAACCTCGGGTGCGTTCAGAGCTGCCAGTGTAACGTTGTACGGTGGCGTGCCCCCTTGAATCGATAGTCCCCACGGTTGGCAGGTTTCTAACACCGAGGTCACATTCGAAGAGACGATAAAGTCGGACGTTGGGGTGGGGACACATTGAGTCGAGGTACCCGCTGCGTTGCCTTTCAATAGAGAGCTATGTGTGAAAAGGATCCCACGCACCAATGACTGTGTAGAGCCGGTTATCCACTCCTCCTGACGTCCCCTGCGAGTCCACGACCTGCAAGAGAAGCTCCGAACCTGCAGTCGCGATCAGCATCATGCAGCGGAACCGCATCACCTCCTACCGATGGAATGTTGGACAGTCCACTCGAGGGCACGCGGGTTCGAGCCAATGAGGGACGTGACGGGGGCGCCGCCAACGGCAAACGCCATCATGTAGAATGGAGGTACACCGGCGGTCTGTAGCGGCGTAACAACGATCGGGAACGTGTGACATGAGGGCAGGGAGCTAGAGAGGGCCTGCTGGGACTGGACAGCGCATTAGAAGAGCGTCGTGCACGTCGTTCTGGGAGAGACAGACGAAACGATAGACGCACCGTCTGCGTGAAGCCCCACTGGAAGATCGGTCTCGACTGGTCGAACGCACGCCCACCCGGGACCCACAAAAGGCTGAGCCAAAGTCTGCGACAGCGACGCATGTGGGGACCGAAGAGAGAGACGCGACACGACGGGACACGGAAGGAGGAGAAGGAAAGAGACGGGGTATAGCGATGGAAGGGGAATTAAGCTACTGAGGCGAAGTAGCTTTAAAAGCCCCGTACAGCGATGCTTCTCCGCACAGCTTGATGGACCTCATCCATTCCAAGCCTTCTGGGACGTAAGCAGGCAGTTATCGTAGCTTCTTTGTCACTCCGAGTCCGAGAGTCCCTCCCTCTGCTGATCCTTGTCAGAGTCAGCTTGTGATATGATTGACGGCCTGCAAGTCATATCGGCTTCTCATTTACACTTTTGGAGAGTGTTCCCAGGCGGTCTACCACCGGGAGGAACATGCCGTGGAACACGCCCGATGAGTCTGGACAGATTTCAGTGGAAGAGCGAAAGCCAAAACGATGCGCAAACGCAGCACATTGAGAAGGGAAGACGGACCCGAGTAACCCTAGTGCTTAGTCCATCCAAAACGCCGTGATTACGATTTTGGCAGGTGAAGCACAGACGTCAGAGCTGTGAGAGCGGCGAGTGATAAGTAGTGCGCAGCAGCGAGCGTCCCGCGGCACGGCGGAAAATGACTGAAACGGCTGGAAATTGCAATTAGAAGCGTCTCTAAGTGCAGTCAGTTACTGCATCGTGTGATACGTACATACGTTGTTCGCTGGTTTCTCGGCAAGATCATACGGTAACTCGATATAATGAGGTCTAGAACGTTCATGAGTTCATGAATTGCCGTGAGGTGGACTCAATGTGGCTTACAGCTTGGATACGCTTGGCCGAGGGGGGACATGAGGGTAACCAGCAAGCCTGCAAAGCTTCATCCATCATGTTGCTGAGCCGATTTGACCGGAACAACCCGCGATGCCGCCGGCATCAGCCGGGGATTGAACTCAACCCAGTGCACAATACCGATGTCAGGCAAGCTTTCGATCTTAGGTCCCGCAGTCTCTCAGTGATACTCGAAGCTAAAAATGACATGCAGAAAGCGAAATACATACACATCAAGCAATTTGTACAAAGTCCCCCCTCGACTCCAACGACCGAAACCACGACACGCTCCCCCCCTCCAGTCCGTGCAGAAATGTAAGATTCTCGAGACGAGGATATACGTTGAGCAGCACATCCTTAACTTTTGACAAACACGCGATCGCATCCACGACGCCCTCTTCGTGCGGGATCCACAAGTTGAACTTGTCCCGCCCTTGGATATGCAAGGTCAACTCTGACAGGTTCTCGTGCGGCGAGACATTCTCCATCAGCGTTCGGATTTCAGCTGACGAGAGCGCCGGCATAGATATGCTCAAGGACACGAGTGCGGGAAATCCGTGGTGGATGCTCTGCAGCAAACTGACCGGGATGTCAGGTGATTTTAGCGCGAATGACAGAATCCGCAGGTTGCTGTCGAGGCATATCAGCGACGACTCGAGGCTCTGGGGCCGACACGGCTCCGAGATGTCAACGAAGCGCGTGTCTCGCTCGTGCATGAAGATGGGCGCCAGCCGATGTGGGCCGCGGAAGCATTGGAGCAGAGGGAGCACGCCGTCTGGTAGGTATGAAAACCGCGGTCGAGGGAGTATGGCCCCGCTCTGGGCGTAGATCGTCAACTTGGTCACTGCGGGACACTGCATGAGCGCGGGCAGGAACATGTCGGATTTGATGCAGTCGACCGTTATCGCCAGCGAGCGCAGCTGATCCATCGGTCGGCTCGCCATAATTTCGAGGACGCCCGCGGTCGACGTGAAGAGATGCTCCAGGATCGGCGAGGAGATAAATGGGGCAAGCGGCGGGATCAGATCAATGCGGCCGGAGGTAGCCGATTCGGGGTACATCATTTGCACGTCCCTGACGAGCATGGGGAGCATCATGTCCAGTTCCTCGCGATGGCCGAAACAGTTGTCGAACGACACGCTGCGCAACCGGAGCACCTGCAGGGCCGCGAGGCGCTTGGGTGTCAGCCAGAGATTCTTACACCGGAGAACGCGCAGGTTCGGCAGGAGCGTCAGTGTGTGGAAGATGGTGTCAAGGGTGCCGCCGTCCTTCGGCCTCGTGTAGTCCGCCTCGAGCTCCATGGGCATAATTTTGACCGATGTCACGTTTATGCTGATCCTCGGCTGGAAGAAAAACTCGAGCCGCTCGCTCACGCGCCGCATGTATTTCGCCGACGTCCCACGCCGCGACGTCGCGTCAGCCGGATGCGTAACGATCGTGTGGAACAGCAGCGGCTGCGCCAGGAAACACAGCTTGCGCGAGACGAAGGACATGGCGAGCAGCGAGTGGTGCGGGAGATGTGCGAGGATCTTCAGCCACAGCTCGGGTGGCATCTGGCTACAGGCATTCATTGACCGGTCGGATGTGTTGCTTGAGATGGACCCGCGGCGGGAAAAGCTGCTGGTGATGCTGTCCACATTCAGGCGGCCGCTCTTGCGGAAGAACGAGAACGAGGGACTGCGAGGGGTGGGGGAAGGGATGGGGCTCAGGCTCGATGAGCTCGGGCTGAGATTCGAAACGCTTGGACTGAGGCTCGGAAAAATGGGGCTGAGCGGCGTCCGCATCGTAAATCAACGGGACAGGCGGAGGGGGCGGAAGAGGCGGAGGACTAGCGAAAAGGACCACCGTCGACATCGTGGCTTAAGTACAACCAGTTACGCATCTCATGTCAGATGGATTCCAGACAAATTCTCTGCGCTTGAGATCGATGGAGTTAGCGCGTCGAAGTCGCCGGTCGGTAGAAAAGTGTCAAGCCATCTCGCATACGCTTGGCGGGTGATCCAATCACGACTCAGTTCAACTGAACGACCACAGCCCCCGCGAACGAGCGGATGGCTACCAGCCCTGAGGAGCTGCGAGTTTTGCGTGACTGCCAAATTCTGGGGACTATGGGTGAGAGAAACGTATGTGGTATTCCCTGGCCTTTTGCTTGAGCCTGTGATAGCCGCTCCGAGCCCAGAATGTCACAAAACATCGCTTGAAATTAGCGATGGCACTCTGAAGCCTAGTCAGGAACCAGGAAACACGACATTGGACACGGGAGCTTTTCCAGTTCATGTGCGTCCCGCGCCGGAGATACGGAGCTGCCACTCCCTGCACTGAGTTCGACGAACGCCCGGGAGCAGCTCTCGCTCGGTTCTACCTGACGACGCCCACATGTATTGATGCGCTTCTCGGCCTGTGTGAACCCGCAGTCGTCACACTTCTCGACATTGAGTATCACATAATTCCATATCTTAATTGTCGTCATTCGCGCGTTGGACCGGACAAGAGTCACACATCACGTCCCCCACAAAAAAAGCGGCACCGACAGTGCTGAGAGGTCGCCCCCACAAATACACTTGTGAAGCCTGCTGTGGATTCTGTCCGCCTCGGTCAAACCCACAGGTGTCACCGAGCGAGTGCCATCCACGCTTCGGTTTCGACATTTAATGAGTTGTCATGTCGATTTCCTTCAATTCGCATGGTGAAGATACTCTCCTCAAAGTGAGCAGAAGTTGTTTGTTGATGACACCTTGGGTACAGCCTTTCTGTGTTAACTTGTCGAGTAGCGGATATGTGTCTATCCCAATTGAGTAAGGACTGAAGTCGCTACCGAGATCGGCATACGATCTGCCATCAATGACACAATTGATGACTGTGATGGCTTGTCATGAAGGACAAGATCGTTCAACAGTCTGAATTATAGTCGTCAATGGATAATTTCAGAGTTTTATGGCACGGAAATCAGGGGCATCCTTACGAATTCAAACCAAGTGGAGTCCACAGGGCTCAAAGGGCATGACGCATCACAGTCCTCGGTCAATATTGATGGTGGGTTGGAATCTGCTCCAGCGCAAATGGGACGTATGTAAGGTGTAAACAGTCTCTATCATCATCAGAGGACGGACCCGTAGTTACCGGTAACGGGTGTGACATACACTGAATCGCAGAAAATCAGTCATCGATTTCAAAATTGCAGATGAAGCCAGATTTTTCTCAGGTTGTCACGAAATCACGTTGGCGGGCGGGTCATGTCTCCCACACAACTGGGTGGTTCAACATATCCACTAGATGTCCGGGAAGCCGTCTGTGCAATGGGCAGTTGAGCTCCCGAATCAGCTCGTGCAAGTTTGCTTGAGAGATAGATGGCTGCCCGGCACCGTATCGATAGAATGCGATGAGACGGGCCACATGCTCCGCCGTCGTCAGCTTGTGTGCGGGGTCTATATTGGGGTGCGAAGAAAAGAGTAAACTGAATGCGCATTTCAATTGAGCTTGCCTCGCTCATTTTCCGAGACGTCGGGAAGGCAAGATGTCACGGCCGAGCTTTTCATAGTTCGTATCTCATGACGATGACTGTCATGACTCAAATTTATGAGAAAGGGCAGCAAGAAGATGCGCAGATTTACCGCAGATATTTAGTCTCATGGACCCGTGCCGAGTTCTTGACAACAGCGTCTTCCAAGCTTTTCTTGCTGAGCCGGGGTGATTCGAGCAAAATCTGCAGCCGTGAAATCTAGCTGATGGTTGCGACGACCGCAGGAGGAATTTGAAATAGGGACACACTCCTCATGGGCGCTCGAAGCCAGAAGCCGCACTGAAGATTGTTGTATCTCTGATCGACGGAATCCTGCAGTGATATGATATAGGTGATCTGATGCGATGTGATGCGATGTGATGTGCCCCACAGAACGGCTGGAAGGTCCGAGTCAAAGAGGGCGATCCGTTTGCACGAGCGACCAAAACAAGATAGTAGCTCGCAACATCGTACCGGGAATATCTCTAGGTCTCACCAGAACGCTGATTGATTGCGCTGCTTGGATGCGACCACATGCCTCCTGCTGGATTCTGTGCGCAGTCCAGGGACCATTCAGCAGATTGTCCGCATGCCCAGCTCCCGAAGCTGGATTCCCCTTTTCTCCGAGCCATGCAATACGCCACACATAAGACCGAAGAGCACGCCCCAAGGAAATATGCAGACCCTATCAGCGCGGAGCCAGTTTACGTGCGATCATCATGTTGGAACTGAGGAAGACGGTCCAGACGGACGAAGAACAATGACTCGTCTCCAGCGCACTTGATTTGCCCGATCTCAGCCAATCTCTTGGGTAAGCGTTCCACCCGCAGCTATGCTGAGGAATAAGTTGATTTGTGAAGGCTTGTAATTTGAACGGAAAGCAGCTTTCAGTTGCCATCGCAGGCAAAAGCAATCGACTCTGTATCAGATCCATCTTCCCAATCGCTCGATTTCCAGAAAAGCTTCTAAGCGCGATATGAAAAGCAGACGTGCTCGCGTTGAGCCTGAAGAAGCTGTGTCCATGGCAGAATCTAGACTCTGAGCGTGAGGAATGTATGGTCCGGCTCACGGGGTCCAAGATGGCGATTCAAAAGGAAGTGGGAACAACCTGAAACTTCGATCTTGTTGTTTGATAATGGCGCAGCTCCATCGGTGGGTGGTGATTGGTCGACACAACAGCGTCCCGGTCACCGTCTGCCACAACAAGGTCCAGAATTGATGACCTAGCTTCTTCCTGGCTCAACCCGGAAAAAAGAGATGCCCTTGTGTTGAAGGGCGGATCTTGGAGAGGGAGGGAGAGAGAAGAATGAGAAAGCAAGGAGGGACTTCAACATCTTGCGTTCGCTGTGCACCGCTTGACCCGCTGCTCTCTAATATAGTGCGACTGAGTAGAGCAGTATATTTGCATAGAATGTCGAGTTCGAGGGCGAGTCGACCGAGTGAAAGAGCTGAGGTCCTGGTAAGTAGTCAGGTTGAAAGAGCTGCACAGCCGCTTCGTGAGAAAATGATACGAGTCCTCGGAAGCGCCGCCATCCCCATCAGAACCCGCCCTCATCGTCACGGTCATTTTCGATCAGCCAAATCATCATGACTCTGCCTGTCCTGTCGGACTCGACATTGTCTGTTCCCGAATCGAATCGTACCCGGTTTCCCCTCGTCGTAATCTGTGCGCGGAGAATGGAGAAACACGGGGGCCGTGCCGCGACTTAGCGGACGTCCGAACAACGACTCCGCGTTGTTTCATGTGCTGGCATCTGGTGTACATGGACGTGCGGTCACAGATCCTGTACCTTTGGTCGGTACTGCAGATGGAATTGTAGACTCCCGAGAGCTATCCCAGCACATGTGCCCCGATAGCCTGTGCAACAAATTTGACGAATCCATTCCCCTCAAAACCCTTCGCCCCTCATTCCATCCACGTCTCTCTCTCCCGATGAAACATACAGCTCCGTAAAGACCTTAGTTGTGGGCACTCGTAGTCACCACGAATGCTAGCGGCTTCGCTGCGCAGTTTCTTCTTCATTGCTTTGTGGGGCGTCCCCCGGTACTCTCTTCTGTCCTCAACATCCTTGCTGATGCGACTATCCAGGTCTTGTCCATAGAGCTTTCGCTTCCAAGCAGGTCCGCGCTTGTAGCGCACCCATCGTATCTCCCGGGGCGGACTGACGTAGGGAGGGGAGATGCTATGTGGGATCGCAGAGTTGTCGACCGTCGGATGGAGACGACTTGGGACCACAGCTGTTTAGACCTGTGGCGCTCTTGCAACCAACCAACCAACTGACCCGAATGGAGGGCTCATCTAGAGTGGGCTCATGTTTGAGCCGGCAAGCCCACTTGGCCTTGGACGGGGACCCATTGCTCCGGACCGCGCCTGACGGCGGAGGAAGATGTCAATCGCTCAGACAGCTCGCTAATCTCGCCGCACTCGAGGGCGACGAGGTGTCGAGCGAACCAGCGGCCGCGGCCTGTATCCGGAAAATCTAACCAGGAAGAGGCGTCTGCGAGGAACATCGCCGTCATCGAGGGTGTCACAACGTGCGCCATCGGTCGGGGCGGTGGACTGGTCGCCGAAGCGAGCCCTGACACGTCAGGTCGGCGCTGGCCAAGCTGGGTCCATGGTTACCGCTCGTCGGGGAATGAGAGCCTTGATTCTTCCACGGAGCGAGAGGATGGGTGATGATGTCCCGCCCTAGCAGCCGTCGGTGTTTTCTACACTGTTGTATCTTCTCCTATGCTCATGGTATTACGAAGCTATGTTCCCCTGACCTTATTCCACATACTGTCGTGCACCATTCGTCAGGTGAGGTGCATCGTGCATCCGCGGATCTCCTCACCGAGCGCTAACAATAGTCTTGCAGCAGCTTTAACCGAAAACATATTCGGAGTTCGTGCCGAAGGAAGACGTTGCTGGATCGCTAGAAATCTACGCTGTCGGTCAGGAGATCTATGCTGGCTGGAAACCGCGACGCTTCCCAGTCCGATTTCCGGTCTTTGCTACTGGACGGTGGGCAGTCGAGATCGATGACGCTGGGAGCCGAGTGTTTCTGATACATTTCCGAGCACATTGTCAGGGCCACCGGCAACGGCAGAGCTCGAATTCTCTCTCTTGGCGTGGACGCGAAACGTTCTCAGAAGCGTTTCACTGCTCCGATCGCCACCGAGGAGCTGCGCCATTCCGGGGGATGAAGGCTATCATCGTTGGAGCGGTGAGGATCCTTCTTGCAGCCCTCATCATCCACCCGGGTCAGTTGGCGCTCGCAGGGTCATGCTGCGGTATACATCGATCGCGCCTGACTTGAATATGGAAGGAGCTTTCGGGGTCAGTATGGTCTAGCCCAGGGCGATATGCTTCATCTTCTCAAGCACGATAGAGGAAGGCTTGTTCTGTGCTGCTTTGTTCCAAGAAGCCCGCGACGAAAGACGCTGGCTTCTTCATGCAGTGCCCGATGTCTCGTCCTATGGGACTTCCAGATCGCTGCCGGCGGTATGAATCGGTGTTTCAAGGGTCTCGGCCACTTGCTTCATGGTCCGGCTAAGTTAGCCTTCAAAAGCACTCCAAGAAGTGCCATTGGTCTTCGAAGTGCGTTCATGTTGACCTCTGTCTCCTTGCTTCTGACGCCGTCATCATCTGGAGCACACAGGCGATGTGATGCGATTGAGTTTCTACTCATCGATATCATAGTGCTCGACAACGGATGCTGTCAGCTGATCACCGTCGGGAGGATCAAGGCCGACATTTCGCGTACACCCCGCCCACCCATAGTAACCCAAGCACACCGGAGTATATCAAAAAAACTGTCAAGATTGCCTTCGCGGAAACGGACGCGACGGTCTTCACAGTTGGCAGCAAGATCCAGGCTGATCTCATCGTTCTCGACTTCGTTCCTAACTTGCAGACGATGATCCTCCCCTTCGTTCCACTCACTCATTCGGAAGTGAGCCAACCATCAGCAATGCCGTCTCGCTCTTCCGTAAATCGATCAAGGATCAAATCGGAGACAAGATATGGGGTTCGCCTGGTGAACTCGCGCGATTCTTCTAGCTGGCTCGGTCCATGCACATTCCGGCACGCGCGATTCTGCAGCAAGCACTTCGAGCGCTCGCTATTTTCAGCATGCATCCTGACCGGATGCTGAGCTGTAATCTCAGGTCACTGGATGTCCCGGTGCCAGAGTCTGGCGTGGAGAACTGGGTGCCCGACGGGTTTGTGTCATTTAAACTAGTCCCATGAACGCGAGGAATGGGGTGAGTACAAGATGTAGACAGATATCGATCTTTCCCTGCTGAGTTCGGCAGTCAGAGGGGACGTACCTAACTGCCAACAACAAGTAGCTCCAGATGGGAAGTGCTCCTTTATGAGTTGAGGCGAGTCGAGTGCAATAGAGTGCAAATGTGCCTGGTGCAGGAATCCGACTCTACAGTAGCTCGTAGAAGAGTGCCAGACCTCAAACGTGCAAAGCGCAGGCCCGTGGAATCATAAGATAAGTACGGGTAACTGAGATTGAGCCCATCTGCAGCAAGGGACACCTTGGAAACTACCCAAGTCCGACCATTTAGGTTGTTTTGGGGTTCAAAACCTGCCTAAGCGCGCGAAGCCTATCTAAATGGTAGCGGGCAAATGGGTGCTGGGTTGCAAATTTTGGACGTAGGTGCCCGTGGCAAGGAAAGGGTTACCCTCCACCCTCAAATGTCAGAGCCAGAAAAAACAAGGCATTTTTCCCTGGAAAATAGCTCATTTTGGGACATTGTAGGACATGTAGCCATAAATGGTAATCGTTGTTCAGTAGAATCTAAAACAATGGAATGTCCTGGTCAAGGTAGGGAACATCCATTCCCTGTCAATGTCATGTGTTCCATCACGGAAAACGATGTTATGGACTCTGATGCTGACGAACTTCGGGTAAGTGGCCCCCGCCTTCTGCAGCCGACTTTGTCATAGATCATGTTCTACCGTGGCTCTCCCGCTCTGTGAAAGCACCGGGTACGACAGATGGCCCTGACGAAAAACACCCATTTAGACTCAACCAATTACCAAGCTGTTGCTCGAGAGATCCGTTGCAGCCGGGAAAGACATTGGTAAGATGACATGATATTCCGTGACTGGCCGGAGCAACATACCTAATCATGCTCATGGTCGACTTTCACAAGAAGCCCTGTGGGTCTAGAGAAAAAGTGAAAGAGGTCCAGGTGAGGCGGCGTTGCGGCTGCGTGGAGAGAAGTAGACTAGGAGGTTAGTATTGACAGGGTTCATCGTGATATACTTGCATTAACAGAACTTAGACGAGAATAATCGTGTACACCAAGTCACGCATTGAGTCCGAGCCGAACCGCACACCCCCACCCCGGCGTCCTAGACATCGCGAATCAGGAAGTAGCTGTCAAGGCATTGCTCAAGTACTTAGAGGGTGCAGAAAAGCTACAACGGAGCGTGCTCTGGAATGAACACCCTAGTAAGTGAGAAAATGGAAGAGCACGATTCGTATAATTCTGAAAGGCCAGCTCGCCGTATGAAGATTTCCGCGTGATACTTTCGAACCAGGCCTCCTTCGCTTCCCATCGCAATGATGCGACTGATGCCGAGGGACGTTGCAGACAAGGTCAGCGGCTGACGAGGGCCACTGACTACGCACAGCTGACCAACGGTCAGACTCCGAACGGAAATTCAGAACAGAAGCGGGGTATCACACCATAAGAAGTGCGTTTGTGTCGATGTGGTTGGCACTTGAACCACCTTCTCCCACGCTCGCAGCTCTTTCTGCTCCTCCCACCATGTCAGAAGCACCATACACCATCGCCGTACCCGACGACACCCTGGCCTCGTTGCACCAAAAGCTCAAGGCCGCTAGATTCCCGGACGAGTTGGAGGATGCGGGGCGCGACTACGGTGCGCCCTTGGGGGATATCAAGCGGCTCGTCTCGCGGTGGATCGACGGCTACGACTGGCGCAAGCACGAAGCCGCTCTGAACGCGGAGCTGCCTCAATTCACGCGCGACATTGCGGTGGACGGGCACGGGACACTCAACATCCACTACGTCCATAAGAAGAGCGCAGTGCAGGGTGCGATCCCCTTGCTGTTCGTGCATGGATGTGCGTTATTGCGTTTGTATTCGGGAGACGGTGTACTGACTCGTCCTTGTCCTTGTCCTCGTCCTCGTCAGGGCCGGGAAGCTTCTTTGAGGCGAGGAAGATCGTGCCCTTGCTGGTTGCGGGGTCTGATGAACATCCGAGCTTCCACGTCGTTGCGATGAGTCTACCGGGTTATGGGTTCTCCGAAGCCCCAAAGAAGAAGGGATTCGCCATTGAGCAGTTCGCTGAGGTCAGTGTTGGAGTCGTATGCTTCCACTCCACGAGTCTGACTCGACACACATGGCAGGTTGGCAACAAACTCATGCTGGCGCTGGGCTACAATGAATACGGTGAGTGAGCCCGGACTTCGCCGTTTTCTGTCATCTCACCTGGCGGGTTACATAGTCACGCAAGGAGGTGACTGGGGCTACTTTGTGCGTCACTCAACGTGACGTTCTGATCCATGGTCCCTTTCTGACGCTCTTGCAGATCACGCGCGTGATCGCGAAGCGGTACGGCCACGAGCACGCGAAAGCTTGGCACACCAACTTTCCCCTGTACGTTGCCGACCCACTCCGACGCAGCCAGCCACGCTCACGCGATCCAGGGGCCGCCCTCCGACACCCTACTCCGAAGAAGGACTAACCGAGCAGGAAAAGGCCGGTCTGGAGCGCCTGAAATGGTTCAACGGACGCGGAATGGGGTACTACGCTGAGCAGTCGACGCGGCCCCAGACGGTGGGCTACGCGCTGGCCGACTCGCCCGTCGCCCTGCTGGCCTGGATCTACGAGAAACTCGTTGACTGGACGGACAAGTATCCTTGGGACGACGACGAAGGTCTGTGTCGCCTGTTCGGCCCCCGCTGTGTGGTTTGCTGAGGATAGGCAGTGCTGACATGGATATCCGTCTACTGGTTCTCTCGGGCGGGCCCTGCCGCCTCGGTCCGCATCTACTATGAGTTCTCAGAGGGCACGTCCGACGGGGTGAGGAAGGACATCTACACGGCCGCGGAATACCCGACGATCCCGCTCGGCATGTCTCATTTCCCTGCAGAGCTGGCCATCTTCCCAGTCAGGTATGTGCCCGGTCGATCCCAAGACGTGCTCTGATTCTTGACATCTGCTGCTCAGCTGGACAGAGGTCTCCGGTAACGTTGTGTACCGAAAGATCCACAATCACGGAGGCCATTTTGCGGCTTATGAAGCGCCAGAGTCGCTCTTGGGTGATTTGCACGCGATGTTCAAGAAAGGCGGCCCTGCCTTCGATGTTGTCAAGGGGCACAGCGGCTACGACTGAACAACGAACATCGATCACAGACAAAGTCGAGCCAGCGTTCAGTCAAGACTCAAAACAGAAATGTTCACTTGAGACGTTCAGAAGTACTTCAATACCTTATCTTGAATTTAAATCTGCTATCTACGACCATTTCGAATGAGCTGCAGCGTTCCGATTTCGCTGAATCAAGCCGATACGTCCAAGTCATCAGTAAAACAGCACATATGTCTTTGGTGTCTTTGGCCTGAGAAGAAAATCTTTCCACCTCTTTGTCTTTGGGGTCACATCTTTGCTCTTTTGAGATACGTCTTTTGAGAGCTTTGTCTTGGCACACATGTCTCCAGTCTTTCATACAAAGTCTTCTCATAAATAAGATTCGTGGAACTTTCTAAGACCCCAAAGATGTCCAAGATGTAACAGGATGCAAAGACCATTTAATTTTGTACTCAGCTACTAACTAAAATGCTATTTCATGTGCGTTGATAGGCTGGCTACCAGACGCGCTCTGCACCAGCTCTATAAGGGCATATTTTTGCGCTTTTAGAGAGTTTACTCCTGAACCACTTGGTGTATCGTGTCGCGGTTGACAGTGTTGCGCTCAGTAGGACTTAAGGGTCTACTGCCCAGTTGACAACTGTGGATAGTGTCAACAATAGCAAGGCAGTCAGACCACTACTGTGGAATTGGTCTTATAAGTCTACACCAGGCTCAGGGCTATTAGTGACAAACGCTTGGGCCGCGACAACATATGCAGGGGTCAGCAGGGGGGGTGCAGGGGGGGGTCTGTACATATCATGTGATTTATCATTGGGAGCGGGCAGGTGGGCGTGAAAAAAAAATGAATCACATGACACATCCAATGGGCGGGATGGCAGCTGATGGCGGGGTAAAAAAAATCACGTGATGCACCGCATGAAAATTATCAAAAATGGCTAGCAGGGGTTGGCGGGGGTTGGCAGGGGGCGCTACTGCCCCCCCCGCACACCATGGCGGGCAGTGGGCGCATTATCACGTGACTTTTGGGGCACCTTTTGTGCACCATTTGGCATGATTTCGGAGGTATTGCTGAATCCATGGCATGCTGTGGCAGACAATGGGCGCATAATCACGTGATTTTCTGCCCAAGAAAATGGAAGCCTTCCCAAATCATCCTGGTATCATTTCTATAGGTAAATACACTATTTAAGCATGAATTTGAGCTTAGAAAGCCCAAAATGCACCCTGCACAATGGGACTGGTGATGCACTTGATCCCATCATTTGGTGGGGTCTGCTGCGGGGGGTGCTGCGGGGGGTGCCACAGGGGGTGCCGCGGGGCCCACTGTGGGGTCAACCACAGGAGCAGGGTTAGGGGTGCATTGCATCATATTTTGATCTATCTATTCTCGCTGTGGTCATAGCATGCAGCATAATTATCCTTCATTTTGCCAGGAGTTTGCAGGCTGTGTCTGGGGATGGTCTGCAGCTACAGACGTGTGACTCCCTGATGCTTCGGCAGGGGCTGGGATATCAAAACTGTGCAATATTACCTAAATCTTTTGGCTTGGCTTGGGGCACTGATATATATGACTTCGTTCATTTTGGCATGGTCTGCTCAAGCTGTCAGGTCAAACTAAAAATTTGAAAAATGCGCAACTTGATTTGTTAGGCAAATCTCCCAAGTACATGCTCCAGGGACAGCCAACATCATCAACAAGAAATGGCTAATGTTTCTTTTCTCTGTCTGTTTGCTTCAGGTAGTCTGTCTGCGCTCAAATTTTCCTCTCCATTTGCAGCATATTCCATGGAGGCGTCATAATTGTTGATTTCTGTGACAATCAAACAAAAACAATAGTCGAAAAGATAAGTGAATTCGAAGACTGGAGAATACAACCAAGTAGCTACAGTATTTATACCCAAGTCCAGTCTGAGTCATATCTAAAACTAATGAGTCATAGGGCTATGTACCGCATGGAACGCTGGTCATAGGTTGTAGTAGAACCTTCTGGAGCATATGTCACACAGCCTTGAATCGATCAAGATAATCCCCAGACCCCTAGCCCGGACCGTCAGATGCCGTGATCCGTGATAAGGTAATCCGTGTCGAGATAAGATGAGATCGTCGAGGATAAGATAAAAAAGAGTCGAATTATGACATTACCCCCTCTCTAGGGTCGATGTCCTCATTGACTAGGCCAATGGGCGTGAAGACGTTCTCGTAGGGATCAAAGAGTTGTCGCTGGGGGTATGGAAGGCGCTCGTCTTTGGGTTTATAGCGATGAATGAGATAATCCCAGTGTCCGGCTTCGAGCGTTGGCAGGAGGCGGATGCGTGTGTCTGGGTTGGATTGTTTCCTCTGCCAATCTCTCAGGACCTTCTTTGCGTGGGTAAGGTGACGTGATGGTTCCCAAGTATTTTCGCTATGCGGCCAGCCCTTCCATTTGACCAAGTACTGTTTTCCTCGGCCGACATTTCGCTCTTTCACGATCTCTTCGACTTCCCACTCCTCTGCTCCTCCGATCATCTTGGCTACGGGCCTCTTCTCTCGGCGATGGGGGGTGGTTCGTGATATGGTGTCAATAGTGACTTGTTGAACACCGGGTGTCTTCGGTCCGTGTCCGGCAAATCTAGCTTCCATGCGGCCGCTCCAACCTTCTCCAGTATCTCGTATGGTCCTAATCTCTTGTCGCTCATTTTCTTTGATGATCTATCCGTCTCAATATTTTCCCCTTCTATGTACACCTTCATCCCAACCTTCAACTCCGGAACTTCTTTTCTTTGTTTATTGTAGTATTTTTTCATTTTTTCATTTGCTTTTTCCAATGCTGCTTTTGCTTCGTCTTGTATTTCTTTGATTCTTTTTACAAACTCCTCCGCCGACTCGTTCCTCGATTCCATCTGTTGTTCTACTCCCTTCCATGGGTGATATCCGTGATTGGCGTAGAACGGTGATATTTTGGTGGACGTGTTCATCTTGTCGTTGTATGCGAACTCCGCCATTCCCAGCCACTCCGACCAGTCCGTCTGATGGTAATTGACGTAGATGCGGAGGTAGTGCTCGATCTCCTGATTCATGTGTTCCGTTTGTCCATCTGTGATCAGGTGATATGCGGTCCCCGGATTCATTTCCACGCCCAACATCCGATTTGTCTCCTTCATGAAGCCTTTGATGTAACGCGAATCCCTGTCGGTGATGATCTTCGTGGTAGCGGAAGACTTGGTCCCTGGTTAATCATGCCACTCCTTTGCTGCTGATGTCAGTACTAATTGGTTCGACATGGATCATTTTGGTGGAGGTGTCACACCACACATGAATTGTGTCATACCCGTTACTGACCGGTAGGGGTCCAATTTGATCCATGGAGATGATTTCCCATGGCGCATTTGGGACTGCATGTGGGTGTAGAGTCCCTGTCCTTGCTCTCCTGGTCTTGGTCCGCTGGCACGCCTCGCACGTCTGGATCTTTTTCCGGATTTGGTTCCCCATCCTTGGCCACCAGTAGTTCCTTTCCACCATTTCCTGCGTTTGATTGATCCCAGCGTGTCCGACCAAAGGGGTGTCGTGGTGTAGTCCAATGATCTTGTCTCGTAGTTCCTCGTCCCTTGGTACGTAGAGCTTCCCATGGTACGTGATGAGCCTGTCTTCCTTTTTCCATCCAGCGAGTGACTTCTCCAGGGCCGCCTTGACGCTTCCATCAATCGATCGAGTGGCCTTGATCTCATCAACTAGCTGCTGATCTTGTCCCTCGAATGTGACTTCTTGCGATTGGAAGAACTCGGGCTTCAGTAGGGTGACGTCCTTGTTGTCATTCTTGCCCTGATTGTGATCCGCTCGTCGAGATAAGAGATCCGCCTTGCAATTGAGTGCGCCGGGCCGGTCTTGTAAGGTGAAATCAAACTCCGCCAACTCCGTGATCCATCGTGCTTGCCGTCGATTGAGCTTCTGCGGCTTCCAGAAGTATTCAAGGTTCTGATGATCAGTGAAGATCTCAAACGTCTCCGTGGCTCCCAGTAGTAGCTGTCTCCATTTGTCCAATGATAGCATGATCGCAAGCATTTCCTTGTCGTAGATCTCATAATTTCGCTTGGTTTCAGTCAATGCATGCGAAATAAATGCAATTGGGCGCCAAATGCCGTCTTGGTTTTGGCTCAAAACGGATCCTGTTGCCCCTTCCGAAGCATCGGCTTCCAGACGATATTGGCTGGTGTCGTTTGGCAGTGCTAAGACCGCATCCTCCGCGATTCTCTTCTTCAACCCATCAAATGCTGCATGCTCATCTGTACCCCATGACCATCCTGCCTTCCCTGTTAGCCGTGTCAACGGCTTGGCGACCTCCGCATATCCCTGGACAAAGCGTTGATAGAAGTTTGTGAACCCTAGAAACGCTTGGACTTGTTTGACGCTCTTTGGCTCCGGCCATTCCATCACGCCCTTGATCTTGACTGGGTCCATCCGCATCAAATTGTGTCCAATAATTACATCCAGATATTCGATTTCTGTGCGTTCGAACTCGCACTTTTCGGGCTTCAGGTATAGCTTGTGTTTCTGGAGCAATTCAAGAACTTGTTTCGTGATCCGCCGATGTTCGTCCAAGCTCTCTGTGAAGATCAGTATATTGTCCAGATAGACTACCACGTGACCCTCGTTGATCAACTCTCGGAGTATGTCGTTCATCATGTTTTGGAACGTTGCCGGGGAGTTTGTGAGACTCAAGAACATAACTAAGGGCTCGTACAGCCCTTGGTTCGTGCGGAATGCAGCCTTCCACTCGTCACCCTCTTTGATCCGTACATTGTTATATCCCCACCGGATGTCAAGCTTGGTGAAGAACTTTGCGCCGCATAGATTATGGACCAGTTCGGAGATCAGCGGCAGCGGGGATCGATTCCGGATTGTCATCTCATTCAGTTTCCGATAATCTTGGACGGGGCGTAGAGAGCCATCCTTCTTCTTGACAAAGAAGAGTGCTGATGCCATGGGTGATTTTGATGGCCTGATCCGTCCACTGGCCAGGTTCTCTTGTAAGAATTCGTCGAGTTTGACTTGTTCATTGCGTGATAACGGGTACACCTTGCAGTCCACTGCTTTGGAACCAGGTTTGAGCTCAATCGCATGATCCCATGCCCGTCGGTCTGGTAGTGAGTTGAACGATTCTTTGGCGAATACCTTGACAAATTCCCGATATTGATCCGGAATCCTCCCCTCGGTCGTTCTCTCTTTCTCCTTTTCCGCTTCTTCTGAGAATTTCTGCGCCGGCGTTTCCTTCAATCGCAGGTCCACTTCCTTCCCAAAATCGACCAACAGGATCGATTCTCCCTCTTCCAGATCTGGTGTGCCCATGTCCAGGTTGATTGCATCCATGTCAATCATTGCTTGATGTTCCTCGCGACCTCTCATGTGACACCGCTCTGGGCATCGGCTGAATCTCATGGTCTGCTCCTGCCAATCCACCTCGGGGTTGTGTTCCATCAGCCAATCAAGACCGATGAAGATCCGGGCTTTCCCTAAGCACGTCAGAAGGAACGTGCGTGTCTCCACATGAGGACCGATTCTCATCCTCAGATCGACGTAGTGCGTGATCCGACCGCTGATGTTCTCGGTGTTGTCGGCATTACGAGCCACAATGGGTTGTGGAAGCTCTTGGATATCCAACTTCTCTGCCCGTGCGTAGTCGGTATTGATGCAGCAGGTACTGCAGCTGCTATCGAGCAGCGCCTTGACTCCGCGCGTTTTCCCTGAGTCCAGACCCGTGATCTGGACATATACGTCCATCGAATGCCTCTTCCTCTCAGCCTGGTAACTGCGCAATTCCTGCGCCAACCTGCTGGGCTGGGGGCCCTTCTGTTTCTCGGCCGCCAATTTCCTTTGGACAGCATCTGGCACCCTGGTGGTGTTTGGGTACTTCTGGAACCTTGATTTCGGCAGATTCCTTAGGCGCTTCCTCCTTTTTCAAGGATTGAGCCTTCGGAGCAGTGCTCCCCTTTTCGGTCTTTGTTGACGTGGTTCCTTCTCCACGAGCCATAAATACGTAGGAATCCAAAATTAATTTATCTGCAGCTTTCGGATCCTTTTTACTTTGTAAATGCTCTCTATTTAAAGCTATTTTTCCTTGGCGTTCTTTTTCCATATCAGCAATGAGAAAATCGTGAATATTGGTACGTAGTGAGTCCGAGATTGTATATGTATATGCAGAATCGTTCATGTCTTTAATTGAAACAAGTACAGAAAATCGTCCATAGTCTGGACGCTCCACCTCCTTGGCTAGAGGAGTGGAGCGCTTCAAAAACCCTTCTCACGCAGCTTCTCGGCAATCTCCTTGAGGAACTCGTTGTCCTTATCCCCGTTCTCGATCTCTTCTAGCATTGTGGCCTGATTGAAGAACGTGCGCTTCTTCTTGGGCTCCGGACAATTCCGCGCAATGTGCCCAGGCTGCTGATAGTTGTAGCAGATGATATTGCGGCTGCGGGCATGGGTGCGATCGATTTCCATCAGGACCGGTTCGTTGGCAGCCGGCCGGGTCGGAGCAGGTGTGGGCGTTGCTGGTGCTGCCTGAGGGCGGAATTGGGGGGGAGGCCGTGGAGTTGAGTGCGCATAGGATGCCTTACGCAGCTGATTGCGCAAAGCATTGGCCTCGATGTTGACACACCAGTTCTTGAAGGCACCATATGCCTTGGGCAGGGGAACACCGGTGTTGTAGAGGCGGCTTGCAATTTCGCTGCTGAGTCCACGCTCCAGGAACTCGATGAGGATATTGTCCTGTTCCCCCTTCTTGTACTCGCCCTTGCTGTTGGTGGAGGTGACCACATTGTACCCCGCGTCTGCAGCCAGCATTTCGAAGTCGGAGATGTAGTCCGCAAAGGACCGTTGATAGGCTGGCTACCAGACGCGCTCTGCACCAGCTCTGTAAGGGCGTATTTTTGCGCTTTTTACAGAGTTTACTCTTGAACCACTCGGTGTATCGTGTCGCGGGTGACAGTGTTGCGCTCAGTAGGACTTAAGGGTCTACTGCCCAGTCGACGACTGTGGATAGTGTCGACGATAGCAAGGCAGTCAGACCACTACTGTGGAACTGGTCTTATGAGTCTACACCAGGCTCAGGGCCATTAGTGACGAACGCTTGGACCGCGACCATTCCCCCAAAAAGGGATCTGTCGTTGCGTCGACTTCTCAAAAAGGGTCATTCTCTGCAGATGGGAACTTGGGCTGAAGGGCTGAGCAATGCGCGACGTTCTCAATAATAGAACTACTACTGGACAGGACTTGGCGTTACAAGACTTAAACCATCTTGTCGCGGCAACTCCCGGTTTTGAGTTGGACGTTTCCTCAGATCATGCCACGACGACGACTTGTCACATGTCAGGATCCATTCGATCACGGGACATTGAGGACGCGTCGCGGTGACACTCCCAAGTGTCACGGCGAGTTGCGTCCATACCCAAACACACTAAAATCGATACGGCTAGATCCGTGAACCGAACCATGTGAGGGATGACTGGCGTGCCTAGGGCCATACAGCTTCTTGGGGCGCCCACGTTGGTCTCACTTGCCAAGACATACCCGTTGGCCAATCCAGCACGTCGTATTCCAAAAGTATGACGCGGTGGGTTGATCCACATCAAAAGTATCATATGGACTATGGGGCGGGGTCCTGATCACTCAGGACCTGTCCGATTGTTCAACTTTTCAATTACCCTAAAAGGCAACCGATCTTAGATAGCGTAGCTACTATGCAGTTGTACAGGACTTTACTAAGCATCGTCGTAGACAGTATAAGTAGCACGTCGTTTCTTTGTATTAAAAAGCTTTCCCCCGGACTGTGAATCACTCTCATTTCAGATTGTTTTGTACAATTTGCGTGCCGCGTGATTCCACCCTAAGAAGTTCTGCTACCCCTGCCTGGTCGCGACGAGTTGCTCCCTGAGCACTTGTAGCTACTGTGATTTGAGTTTGAGTTGAGACATCAGAAAGTCGGATTCGCCGCATCTGGTTTAGTCGCGGCATTTAGTGTCGTCGCCTTCGGGCTTTGTTGAGATCGTTTCCACACCTCTAGCTTGGCAGTGCGTTGACTAGTTGTGCTCGGGTTGTTTTGGTCAGTTGGCAGTGCGTCAACTTGAGAACTTTGGTTCCACACTTCTTGCTTGGCAGTGCGTCGACAAGTTGTGCTCGGGTTTTGGACATTGGATATTGGCTGTTAGTTGGCAGTGCGTCGACGCGGCATTTTGGTTTACTAGTTGGCAGTGCGTCGACTCAGTACTTTGGTTGTGTCAGTTGGCAGTGCATCGACTTGACATTTTGGTTTACTAGTTGGCAGTGCGTCGACTTGATATCTGGGTTTTGCATCACCATCTAGACGCTGTCGCTACAAGGGACCTTAATACTTCGTATTAAGTTCTGACTTGTTATATTGTTGTTTGTGGATTGGATTAGTGTTGGTTGTGTTCGTATAGAAGATATTGGTTGAGATACCATTGTTTACTATATGTATATTCTTGTCGTCGACTTCGTCCCCGCGACTATTGGATCTGCGTCTATTGAGAGTTGTGATACTGGTGTTCTGTCCACCCCGAAGCCCTCGCATCTTTCACACACTGAGAAGCTGATTACGAGGAGTGTGAACGTGTTTATATTTGGGTTTACTTTCATAGTAGATTCACTTGTGAGCACGCCCTCAGCATTTCACCGTCTGCCCTGGCAAAGGGCCATGAGTCGGGCGGCAGCGACTTGCTCTGCGTTAGAATCCCCAAAGGCCCTCTGAAGCTCCTCCAAGAAGCTTGTTGCGGTGACTCCCGCCTTTAGTCCTTGGAAGCCCTCGAAATTGTGCTGCTTCCAGTTCATTGCCCATCTTGAGGCGGCGCAGCTTGTGCCGCTCTCATTTCGGAGGTAGGACAGGACGAAGAGGATTTTTGTTTTGTCCAGCGAGAACTCTGACCGATAGGCACCGATGTAAGTGGTGCACGCGTCCACAAAGCCCAAGTACTTGGACTTGTTGCCATCGAAGTAGGGGGGATTGGCGGCGAGGGTGATGCGGTGATGTCCTGACATGGTAGGAGCAGGTGTGGTAGGTGGGGGCAAGGGTGGTTGTTCGGAGGGTAACTCGCCAAGGTCGGGGATCTCGTCTTCAGGAGGCGGGAGGGCGAGGTAGGGGTTGGAGGGCCTGGGTTGGTTTTGATGCGCCAGATCGGGCGACAATGGGAATCGGAACGAAATGGTGGATTTGTGTGCTGTACAAGCACTCGGGGGAGGGTTCTTTTGCTAGCAAAAAGATCCCGGGCCTAGCTCTTCACGTGCCCGATGATCCCAAGGTGCATTTTCCCGAAGGTCTCCGCAGCATTCCTTGTAGCTACTGTAAGGCTTGGGTTGGGCTCAACATTACCCGTGGCCTGGTGCTGTTTGCTCAAGATGAACCCTTCACTGTGATCGCAGAGAATGACTAGATGATTCAGTAAAAGGGTGAGTTGATTGATAAGGGTTTAAGAGGATATAGCAGGTGTAGCAGTGCGGGATGCAGGGTAGGAGGTAAGAGGTACGAGGGTATGAGGGGAGTCTTCGAATTATGTGACAATCAACAAGAAATAATGTCGAAAAGAGAAGTGAATTCCAAGACTGGAGAATACAACCAAGTAGCTACAGTATTTATATCCAAATCCAGTCTGAGTCATATCTACAACTAATGAGTCATAAGACTATGTACTGCATGAACGCTGGTCATGGGTTGTAGTAGAACCTTCCAGAGCATATGTCGCGCAGCCTCAAATTGATAAAGATGACCCCCTATACCCCTAACCCAGACTGTCAGATGCTGTGATCCTTGATAAGATAAGATCATTGATGATAAGGTGAAAAAGTGACTAAACTATGACATTATGCTACCTTCCATTCACTGTTGTCAGCATAAAATTGGAGTAAAGCCTTGCATTGTTGAGACTTCCTATCAACTTGTAGATGCACCAGAAAGCAACAGATTCAGACCAAGGCCTGCAGTTGTAGAACTGGGAGGCTTTGGAGGCCATCTGTGCTTCTGCTAACATTTATCTGCAACCCCACAGAGAGTGTCTCACAGAACTGAAGGCCTGATTGAGCATCCAAAAATGTTGGGGTTGGGGAGCAGGAAAAATAAATTCATGCGCAGCTGAATCAAAATACCACTCTTTGTCTTGCACCTTGGAGGCAGTGCAGGCATGTTATGTTAGGTGCTCCAGTATGTGTTTTTTCAAGCTCAAGTGTCTGCCAAACCAACTCTGAGAGTCTGTAGAGATGTTTTAATGTTATCTGAGATGGTCTGGCCTCATTTTAATCTGTTTTCACAAAGAGTATATGATCTCTGGGGGTTGTCTGTGTGACTTTTACTGAGAGTTCCATTGTAAACTAAATTTCATCGAAATGTACTGTAGAGCTGTCAAGTACAATCACGAATTATGGCGCCAACTGGCACCATCAACGAAATGGAGAAAAAACTGATGTCTTGATGCTGTTCCGCTTCTAACAATTCGGGGGGTGAGAGTTTGTATATTTTCAGAACAGCTAGTTGTTTAATCACACATCAGATTTACTAACCGAGCAGCCCGATTGATTTCTGCATATAAAAATGAACTCTCGGGTTCCGAGGCTCCTTGAGCAACCACGTGGAGGCCTGGACATCGTACAACCCTTCCTGCTGTGGCTGAAATGACTCGTACAGCTTGTTTACGTTTACGAACTGTATGAACTTCAAATTTGGCTCTCTAGTTGGAGGAACACAGAAATATCAACAAAGAAATTTACACCCGCCGATATTTTGCGGTGTCGGTGGCGACGCTGATGCTTTGACAAACGTGCCGCATTGGGGTGACGCCCATCTTACTTCGAAGACCAACGGCTCTTCTTGGAATGAGTTTGAAGGCTAACTTAGCCAGACCATGAACCAAAGGGCCGAGACCCTTGAACCACCGTTTCAGACCGCCGGCAGCGATCTGGGAATGTCATAGCACCGGACATCGGGTGCTGCACAAAGGAGTCAGCGTCTTTCGTCGTGAGCTTCTTGGACCAATGCAGCGCAGATCAAGCCTGCGTCCACCGTGCTTGATGAGATGCAGCATCTGGCCCTGCTCTAGACCATACCGACCTCGAAAGCTTCCTCCAGGTCAAAGTCATGTGCGATCGATATATGCCACAGCATGACCCCAGTGCGGGCGCCAATTGACTTGAGTGGATGTGGATGATGAGAGCCCCGCTCGAACGACAATCGCCTGCATCTCCTTGAAAGGTGCAGCTCCTCGATGGCGATCGGAGTAGGGAACCGTTCCTGAGAATGCTTCGGGGAATTCAAGCCTCTGCCCGTTGCCGGTGGCCCTGACAATGTGCTCGGGTAACGAAGAAATTCGACCCCCAGCGTG
Source organism: Mycena citricolor (assembly GCA_963692855.1). Taxonomy (NCBI): domain Eukaryota; kingdom Fungi; phylum Basidiomycota; class Agaricomycetes; order Agaricales; family Mycenaceae; genus Mycena; species Mycena citricolor. The sequence continues at coordinate 40,241 of CAVNYO010000166.1, read as the reverse complement.
ATCGATCTCGACTCCCCACCATCCAGTAGCGGGGACCGGGCATCGGACTGGGAAGCGTCGTGCGTTCGAGGCAGGTGGTGCTCATGACCAGCGTGGGCTTCCAACGATCCAGCGACGGAGGCACTGGGCACTGACACGGACATGCTCCACCGGAAATCCGGTGTCGCCTTGCCTTTGGCCTTGTCGACACTGCGGTGTCAATGAATGATATAAAAGCCGGGATAGAACTGAGTGACAATATTCATTCCCCTCTCGATCTAACGAATCCGCTCTCTACCACAATGCGTCAGTGGACGTTTCAATCAGAGAAGCGCGATGCTCACAATAGTTTTCCCTCCAGAACGCCCCGTCGTAAACGAACTCTTGTCCACCGCGACTCAACCGCTGGTCAGGCCCTCCGCCAACGCGAAGACCATCCTCGTCGTCGGTGCGGGCGTGATCGGCCTCAGCACCGCTTGGGCGCTCCTCGATCGCGGCTTCAAAGTCAAGATCGCAGCTCTTGACTTTCCTTCACACGACGGCAAGCGCATCACGTCCCTTATCTCGGGCGCTCTGTGAGTCCGCGCCATCCTTCGTCTCTAAACCCTCTTCACGCGCCCGCCACAGGTGGGAGTACCCGCCCGCGGTGTGCGGCCACCACGGCGGGGGGAGCGCCAACTCGGACGACGCGCGCCGCTCGATGATCAGCTACCACTTCTTCCACAATCTGTCGCAGGACGCCGTGAATGCGAAGCAGTTCGGGGTCAAAATGCGCCGCACTGTGTTCTTCTTCAAGACGCCCGTGCTCTCCGACCCCGCGCAGGTCGAGAAGCGCGCAAACATCCGCGTATCGGGCGTGATCGGCTTCGACCATCCTCTCGCCGACGAAACGGGGCGCAATGAGCTCCTACGCGAGTTCGACGTTCCGATGGAGTATGTCGATGCATATACGCTGTCATCGCCCGTCATCGACACCGATTCCGCGCTGATGTCGATGCTCAAGCTTGTCCGCATCAAGGGCGCCGAGATCATCCATCTCGACCAGCCCATCTCGTTCTTGCCGCTCGTCGATGGCAAGCCGATGGAGCTTGACCCGTCGCAGGACGGGAAGGCGTTCGCGGATGGCAAAGATCTTTGCGTGCAGTACAATGTCGACGCCGTGGTCAATGCGACAGGTCTGGGGTCGAAGGACTCTGTCGGGGACAAGGAGGTGTATGGGCTCCAGGGGGCCGTCATCCGACTTGAGAATGACTGGAAAAAGTTCCACCAGCTGCAAGAAGCGCTCGTCGTCAGTGCCACCGAGTCCGACCCGTTCAAAGAGACCAAGTATGTGCTTATGAGCCCACGTGGCGCATCCCTGACACGCAACATCTGTGCAGATTCATCTTCATCGTCCCTCGCAACGACAATACAGCGATCCTCGGCGGCTTCACGAAACCACTACTCAAGGACGAAAAGGAAGAGTACTACGAGGTCGAGCACGAGGAGATCATCAACCTCCGCGAGCGCTGCAACCACTTCATGCGCGGGGCGCACGACCTGAACGGGATCCACAATGGGGAGATGAACTCGGGGTATCCGCTCGCGCAGGGCACGCGCCCTGGACGCGCCGAGGTGTGCCTCGAGCGCAACGGGCGTCTGGTCCACAACTTTGGGTGCGCCGATTCTCTCTGCTCTCTCTCTCCCTCTCGTTGGTGTGTTCGTACTGATGGACACGAACCAGACATGCGGGGAGCGGCTGGAGTCTGTCGATCGGGTGTGCACTGGAGGCAGTCGGCCACGTCCAGGATGCGTGTGGGATGTAGAATCAGTATCTGTGCACAGCGAGCTGTGCCATCGGTGAAAGAGCAAAACCCGGTTGAGGCCTCGACCACGTTTCTTCAAGTGTCTCATTAGTCATCACCTGTCATCACCAGCATAGCCAGGCACACCGGGGGATCATTAAAAAAAGGTGCCCCAATCAAAGATTTATATTTTCAGTATTGTAGTACAAAAACTATGCTACGATAGGTTGCCCAATACTTTTCATATAATCTGCCATCATTGGTTACCTGTTATATCAGCTAATGCATCCCAAAACGGGACCTACAATTGATTGCATATTAGGTCCGATCAAGACCACATTTTTTCTTGTCCTTTTTTGTAAGATATCAGGGCTCATTTATATTCAAGGTATGGTGGCATGATTTATTGGACTCAATCTCTCATAAAATGGGGTCTAGATCAATGGCTCAGATATCTGAGCTATTGTGGCCCGAGCACAGTCTGCCCAGATATCTCCAATATTGGGGTAACTTTTTTCTATCAGTCGGCGGCAATGTGCACCAATATCAGAGATATCTGGGCAGACTGTGCTCGGGCCACAATAGCTCAGATATCTGAGCCATTGATCTAGACCCCATTTTATGAGAGATTGAGTCCAATAAATCATGCCACCATACCTTGAATATAAATGAGCCCTGACACTGCGGGGGGACTTAATTTTTTTCTGTGGAAAATGCGTGACAATCTAGAAGTCCGATTTTCACTGTTATGTTTTCAGACAAAAAATATATATTGAAAATAGACGTCGATTTACAGCTCGATTTTTACCATGAATAGACATCTATTCCTCCCGAAAACAGAACTGTAAATAGATCATCTTTTTTTTGATCGATTCTCACTGGGAATAGACGTCGATTTTCACTGAAAATAGAGACAAAGAAAAGATGATCTTTTTTCACTGAAAACAGATTAAAACCACTGGAAGAATCTGTTGATCCTGGCCCCAATTTGCATCCCTGGCCTTGCAAAAGGCTACTGGATGCTACTCACAACATGTTGGAATCATGCTGCAGGACTTGTGATGTGAATTGGGGCCGGAATCAACAGATTCTTCCAGTGGTTTTAATCTGTTTTCAGTGAAAAAAGATCATCTTTTCTTTGTCTCTATTTTCAGTGAAAATCGACGTCTATTCCCAGTGAGAATCGATCAAAAAAAAGATGATCTATTTACAGTTCTGTTTTCGGGAGGAATAGATGTCTATTCATGGTTAAAATCGAGCTGTAAATCGACGTCTATTTTCAATATATATTCTTTGTCTGAAAACATAACAGTGAAAATCAGACTTCTAGATTGTCACGCATTTTCCACGGAAAAAAAATAAGTCCCCCTGCAGTGTGATATCTTACAAAAAAGGACAAGAAAAAATGTGGTCTTGATCGGACCTAATATGCAATCAATTGTAGGTCCCGTTTTGGGATGCATTAGCTGATATAACAGGTAACCAATGATGGCAGATTATATGAAAAGTATTGGGCAACCTATCGTAGCATAGTTTTTGTACTACAATACTGAAAATATAAATCTTTGATTGGGACACCTTTTTTTAATGATCCCCCGGTGTGAGGCATTCGCCATCTTTGATCTTCGCACAGGAATGCTTCCAACGACATCATAATGATTTTGCGAGCTCGGATTCGCGTCATACGGAGCGATGAGCCTCGAGCTAGTCTAGCAGATGGCTCATAACTTTCCTACATAGGGGAAAAAATCTGGCAGCCGCTGCTTGGCTGAGTATTGGCGACGGAAAATATGCTCTATCTCCTCGAGCATCTATGCTGCTCTCGTCCAAGAAGCTTGCAACGAAAGACGCTGGCTCCCTCATTCGGAGCCCGATGTCTCGTGCTATGGCACTCCTAGATTGCTGCCGGTGTTTCAAGGGTCTGCACCGGGACTTGGTTGATGTTCTGACCAAGATAGACTTCGAGTTCACTGCAAAAAGAGCCGTGGCTCTCTTCTTCGACGTTCGTTCACGTTGCCCTGCTTCTGACGCCGTCATCATCTGGAATGCACAGGCGATGCGATGCCATGGAGTCTCTACTCATCGACATCACAGTGTCGACAACGAATGCTGTCAGCTGATCACCGGATCACCGTTGGGAAGATCGAGGCCCACATTTCGCTTACACCCCGCGCACCCCATAGTAACCCCAAGCACACTGTAGTAGATCAAATAAGTGTCAAGGATCGCCGCGGTGGATACTGACGCGATGGGCTTTGCAGTGGGCAGCAATATCCAGGCTGATCACATCGTCCGGACTCCCGCCTGCGATCCATGCTCGCAGACGACGATCCTCTCACTCATGGATTCGGAAGTGAGCCGAACATCAGCAATGCCGTCTTGTTCTTTGCTAAATCGCTCGAGGATCGAATCGGATACAAGATATGGGGCTGACCTGGTGAACTCGCGCGATTCTTCTAAAATAGGTCTATGCGCATTTCCGGCACTCCCGATTCCGCAGAAAGCATGTGAAGCACTTGCTGTTCACTGCATGTATCTTGACCGGATGCAATCTCAGATCACTGGACATCCCGATGCCCTTGATTTCACTCCTCGCCGCTACAGGTCGATCCTAGCTTGAGGCTAAGCGAGCGAGCGGCAGACATAGCAGTCCACCATGTGACAGACATACCTCATCTACAACATCTTCCCTCTGGAATGGAGCTCCCACGAGCCAATGAGTAGGCCAGAAACTGGAAGCACTCGTGGCTCATGCGCCCATACTCCTCGAAGAACGACGCGATGCTTTCCCAAAGGCCCCTCCCAGACATCCGGAAAGGACGCGCACGCGTTTCTCACGTGCGATTCATGTGACCTCGACATCTCATGTTTCGGATCTGCGGCCTTGTGCGATAACCGGACTCGTTTGATGGCATTCGTAGTTTCTGGGGCTCGTTCCAATTCAGATTGAGGCTGCGAGTGAATATCCTCAGGAGGGAGTCAATACGTTGTCAAACCGAGGGTAAGGTATGATACACGCTTTGCATCGTCATCGTCTAAAGGGCTACCGTTCTCGATTCCTCATTAATGGCACATCGGTCCGGAGGGCACTTCGTGCTTGCGATTCAGGCGGATAGAAGAAATATCGAGTTTGTGCAGCTGACCAGCGGGGATCCAATTAGCAAGAGAAGGCTGCGAGTAGAAGCCGGGATGGGCGGGACAGAGCACTCGCGGTCGCTGTCGTCGCATCAATATGATGTTCTAATTGGTTGTTTCAGAGTTCCCACTGAGAATCTCTCCAAGTGTTTTTAGGAGGATTTTTGTACTGAGACTCGGGTTGCGAGCCAAGCAAGAAGCAGTCGCTATCGCCTGAGGACGCTCGCTCAAGGAAACTGAAGGAGATTGCAAGCACAGTTGCAAAATATGACATTGTTCCCCTCGGCTAGACGTGTTTCAAATTCCAATGGCCCTTCTCTCTTCTGAGCACTGAGAACTGGCACCGAGATGCTCCACCGGCGATCTTCTATCGCCTGACCTCGGGCATTCTCGACACCGGTGTCAATGAGCGAAATAAAGGCTGGGGTGAAACTGAGCATCAATGCTCATTCCCTCTCCATCCGACGAATCAGCTCTCTACCGCAATGCGTCAGTACTAAACAGCTCTCTTGATCCAAGAATTGCAGAGCTTACAACAGCTTTTTCCTTCCAGAACGCCCTGTCGTAAACGAATTGCTGTCCACCGCGACTCAACCGCTGATCAAGCCCTCCGCCAACGCGAAGACCATCCTCGTCGTCGGTGCGGGTGTGGCCGGCCTCAGCACTGCTTGGGCACTCCTCGACCGCGGCTTCAAAGTCAAGATCGCCGCTCTCGACTTTCCCTCGCGCGACGCCAAGCGCATCACGTCCCATATCTCGGGCGCTCTGTGAGTCCGCGCCATCCTTCGTCTCTAAACCCTCTTCACGCGCCCGCCACAGGTGGGAGTACCCGCCCGCGGTGTGCGGCCACCACGGCGGGGGGAGCGCCAACTCGGACGACGCGCGCCGCTCGATGATCAGCTATCACTTCTACCACAATATGTCGCAGGACCCAGTGGATGCGAAACAGTTCGGGGTCAAGATGCGCCGCACGGTCTTTTTCTTCAAGGAGCCCGTGCTCTCAGTCCCCGCCCAAGTCGAGAAGCGCGCGAACATCCGCGCGTCAGGCGTGATCGGCTTCGAGCACCCTCCGGCGGACCACACGGGGCGCAACGAGCTCCTGCGCGAGTTCGACGTCCCGAAGGAGTACGTCGACGCGTATGCGCTGTCGTCGCCAGTAATCGACACCGACTCCGCGCTGATGTCGATGCTCAAGCTCGTCCGCATCAAGGGCGCCGAGATCATCCACCTCGACCAGCCCATCTCGTTCCTCCCGCTCGTCGATGGAAAGCCGATGACGCTCGGGCCCTCGCAGGACGGGAAGGCGTTCGCGGATGGCAAACACCTGTGTGCGCAGTACGATGTCGACGCGGTGGTCAATGCGACGGGGCTCGGCTCGAAGAACTCTGTCGGGGACAAGGAGGTGTACGGGCTCCGGGGGGCGGTTATCCGGCTCGATAACGACGGGAAAAAGTTCCACCAGCTGCAAGAAGCGCTTGTCGTTAGCGCCACCGAGCCCGACCCTCGTAAAGAGACCAGGTGCGTCCTTACTACTACGTCCACCGCATCCCTGACATGCACCATCTCCGCAGATTTATCTTCATCGTCCCGCGCAACGACAACACTGCAATCCTCGGCGGCTTTGCGAAACCGCTCCCCAAGGACAGCAAGGAGGAGCACTACGAGGTCGAGCACGAGGAGATCATCAACCTCCGCGAGCGCTGCAACCACTTCATGCGCGGGGCGCACGACCTGAACGGGATCCACAACGGGGAGATGAACTCGGGGTATCCGCTCGCGCAGGGCACGCGCCCTGGACGTGCGGAGGTGTGCCTCGAGCGCAACGGGCGTCTGATCCACAACTTCGGGTACGTCGCCTCTCTGATTCCTGTCTCTTTTTCTGGCATTAGTGTGCTTGTACTGATGGACACGAACCAGACATGCGGGCAGCGGCTGGAGCCTGTCGATTGGGTGCGCGCTGGAGGCGGTAGGCCACGTCCAGGACGCATGTGGGATGTAAAATCAGTGACCGGGCCGCGAGATGTGCATGCAGAATCAATGATAATCATATGTTGCCATTCGTTTGATCCACTGTGGCTTAGGAAGAGGAAGACTCGGATGACTCAGAAGTGGAAGGCAGTGTGCGAGGGCACGCAGTGGCGATAGGACAACTGATCGGATCGGAAGGCGGAGAAATGCATCTATTTCGGTTCACTGTTTCATTTGCACTCAATCCGTGGTAGAGCGTTCACTGAAAATGAAAACACCGGGGAAAGTCGAGTATCTGAAGACGCGATCTCCTTCGCTTTCCTAGAATCAAATGATCGTGGTTTGGGTCACTGAGACAGCCTCGATGCGACTCGCATGCCAGGGAATAGTTTAGACGATAGCTAAGTTGCGTACAGGGTATATGTAATATTCAATCTGCTCAAAACGGCCCGTTTGCCTCCTGATTAGCCTTGCCCATATCATGCTGAGCATTGCCTACCAGGAAAATTGAATTGAGTCACATCCAAACGCCGCCATCTCCAAATCTTATGGACCTACCATGGATTTGTCTGGCCTGGTCCCCGGTGATCGCACCAACAACAGCGTCGACCTTTCCCTGCACCCTGTCGACCGCACCCTGCACGTACGCCTCGGCCTCCGCTGCTTGGACCTCCCCCTCCCCGCGCAGATGTTCCTCACGCCCAGACTCCTGCCACGATGTCGCGCCCATCATGTGCCCGATCTGAGACCGCGTATAAGTCACTGGAACGCGGGAAGCAGGGAAAGAGACCCGATCACCATCTCGATGAGTGTGCCCTTGACCGAGTGGAATTGGCCCCAGGCCTTGCTGCGCGAATGTCAGCTGGTGTCCAGTTGCCTTTCTCAGCGTGAGCACTGAGAGCACATACCTGGGCTGAGGCCTCAGATCGCCGGAAGGCTCGTTGGAGTTGGGGATATCAGACATGGCGCGAGGTGTTGCCGGTTTCCCAGCAATTTATGTCCAAGCCGCCACTCGGAGCCAACGAGCTACGTCATCGGTTGAATGATGCAAGAGTGGAAATACCGACCACTTCCCCTCTCTCCGCATGGGACGAGTCTGGATTTAGAGGCATGCGCTTCTTTCACGTGCTTTAGATTGGAAAACCATCCTAGCGCTTCCCAGAGCCTCCCAGAGCAAGCAGCAGCTACCCGAAAGTCAAGACGCAAACCTTGGGGTTCAACATGACGTCAATGGCACGTGCTCTTCTCGCTCTTATCGAATGCCACCAACAACAGGCCAGTCTGCGCAAGCACCGATTTCGCGCGAAATCAAAGTTAAAAAACATGATAAAAGGCACGAAGCCCCATTCATCCTTCCTGATCTGACCACCGATATCGATCTCAAGCTCACTGCCGGCGAATCGCGGCAGAGGACACGATTCCCCTCCGGCATTCAGTTCTCTGGCCCGATAAACCTGTGTCCCACGTTCTGCTGGCAGAGGATGCCGCGGGGTGGCACTACGGCGCCCTTGAAATCGCCGCGGACGCTGCATCCACCTCGGCTGCCGCTGGGCCCCCAGTCGCGGTGATCTCGCTGTTTCGCGAGGCCTGGGAGATCGATGAGGACAGCACGACGGCGCCGGCGGTGCGCGCCATACGATTCCGCAAATTCGCTTGCGATTCCGCGTCCCAGGTTCGCCCTTGATCTTCCTTGCCTTGTGTGTGTTGTGTGCGGCAGCACGGGGCTGACGTGTGTGTGGCTATCGGATTTCAGGGACGCGGGATCGGGACTGCGCTGCTCCAGCATGTTATCGCGGTGGCGCGATCCGAGTTGGACGGAGACGTGCTGTGGTGCGACGCCCGCGTGAGCTCTCGTGCGTGGTATGAACGCCGGGGGCTCGAAGCCTTTGGCGCCACATTCCACAAGAGCTCGGTCGAGTACATCCGCATGAGGATCGCGCTTACATAAATCCGAGTATCGTTCGAAGGACCGGTTTCGTTATCCCCAGTGCACTGCCGGTGATGCATCCCGGGCCCTTTTACTCTGCTACTGAGCGCGCCAAGTTGGGGCGAGGAGAACACATGTATAGTCATCTAGATGATCTGCAACGCCACTGAGCGCCAGCACGGTTCTCTTCCAACAAAACGGCCAAAATGCTCCGGCCGCTATCTGCGCTGTCAGAGTCAGTTTGGAGTGTCGTCGAAACACGGTATTGGGTTTTTCCGAGAGACTTAGTCACCGCAACCGCGCGCGCGCGAAAAAGACATTATCATCACCACTCGGCCGATAGTGCGAGAGAGACCGACTATAAAAGCAGCGCGGGCTGCACTGGATGTATCTGTCCGTCCACCGGCTGGCCCGTGAGCGAGCTCTAGACGAGTTCTCCGTCTCTGTGCGCCTGTTTTGCTGTGAAGCATGGATCCCCCCCGCGCCGGTGCTTCGTCGAGCCCGTCCCGCCGGTCCCTGTTCATAGCCAAAATAGTCGGGCAGTGAGGGGTCCCTCATCATCGTCTGGGCGAGCGATCGGCCGTCGCGCATGCTTGTTTTCCTTCTGCTGCCCGTCATCCGACCCATCCATCCACCATGAGGCATGGCCCGCAGCATTTTTCCTTGTGAGCTGAATGCCCGGCTCGCGAATGGCTTACTTGGCTTACTTAGTACGCTTGGATAATGGGACCAATGTCAGCCATTACTCTCCACGAACAGCAGCACAGCCGGAGTAGAGCCACCTTCGAATGTGATTCCCGGAAACTGGCGCCGGTGTAGCAGGGGAGATGGCGTGCCACGAGGTTCTGAAATCCCTCACTCGCGTGCGACAAGGAAGCCACCCACACAGCCTCTCCCGTGACCGTGTCCCCAAGTCGCTTCGGGACTTCGCGAGGCGGTGCGAGAAATGTGTTATTACAAGTAGGATGGATGGATGGATGGATATAGATGATGAGTACAGTATGCGTATGATAGCGGTGAATAGTCCGAGGTGTGAATGTCAGTCAGTCAGGTAGTCAGTTCACGGAGCAGGCGTCACGACCGCGTCGATGGCTTCTTCTAATCGCCGCACAGCGCCTGTGCACAGGGGCGCGGGCGGGCTCACACTGGATCCAATCCAGGGATCCAGATACGTGCACCCGGGGATATTCGACATCATTCCCGCTGTGTCGGCCGTAGGGTTCGCCCAGCCGCCGCCCGCAGACACGGTCGTCGTCATGACCTGCGAGGCAACAGCAGTGAAGGTCGGCCCGGGAAGCGTCACCGGTGCTCCGGAGGGCGAGTAGCGTGGCAGATCAGTGGCCGCATGCACATCCGACTGTGCGAACGAAATGGACTGGGGCGGCCACGGTGACAAAGCCGACTGCACACTGGCTGACATCGTGCCGGCACCCGGCCCACCGGTCTGCCATGCGCTCAGAGGCCCGTTGAACGGATTGGAGCCCCCGCATTGCCCCAGAGACTGTCTGGGGTCTTTCGGGATCCATCCGTGCTGCAGCCCGAGCAGATAGGACCACTGCGGGGTTTCCACCCGTCCTGCCGTCGAAGCACCGACTTTCCACGTCCAGTAGAACCAGTTCTGGGCATCAACCACTCGTCAGTCGAAGATCGATTACACGCCATCATCCACATACCTGGAGCGCATCCATACTTGCCAGAGCAAACGTCTGGTATGCGGCCTTGGTCGGCTTGTCCCAGTTCTCCCAGTCCAGCCAACCATCGGCAGCACAGTCGCCGTAGACCTTGCTGTACCCGTCCAATGTCCCTTCGTACCGGGTACCCAGTCCAACCCCGTTCAGATACAGCCCGCAGTCTGTCACCGCGACACTCCATTCCCCCGCAACGATCAGCCCAAAGTCCTGCATCGTTGAGTTGATATCGTAGCCCCACGCGGAGCACGGGCGCGATCCATACGACGTGATCGGCTGTGCACTCGGAGTGCCGAAGCAGAGATAAGGGTGGTAGTCGAGTGACACGCGGTCAGCCCCGTCGAACATCCCGGAAAACTTGGACAGTGGGTAGAGAAACCCGTTGTGGAGCGAGACCATCGGCCCGTTCCCTTGACCAAATCCACTCGCAAGGCGGACCTCCTTGTAGGCTTCGTAGTAGCTAGAATCACATCAGGAACGCCGATTGTGAATGCCAGGAGCTTCCCACTCACAAGCTGGACAGCTGCTGCAAGCCAATCTGGTTACCCTGCGGCTCGTTCATGATCCCAAACATTGTCACGACGTTGCTGTACTCGGGCTGGCTGATGAACTCGCTCAGCACACGGATGTAATCGAGCGCCCGCTGCGCATTCGCCAAACCCATCGGGCCGTAGATGACATTGTAGCTACCCAGGCGGCCGGAATGATTCCATCCGTTCTGCGAGCCAGGCAGGGAGTGTAGGTCCAGGTTGATCCTGATCCCGTATTTCCGGGCCCACTTGACCGCCTTGAGAAAGTACGTCCACGAAACCTTGGGCAGGAAGCCCTCCCCGTCCCACATGTCAATAGCCCAATACGGCAGGGGGATGCGCACAAAGTTGAGCCCCGCAGCTGCGATCTGCATGAAATCCTGTTCCGTAATGAACGTCTCGTAGTGGTTGATCAGTTGCTGCGTCCCGCCGTTCGCCGTGTCGAGCTCAAGCGCTTGCATCAGCGTCCATTCGTCGACAATGTTGATGTTCGCGTCGGCTGTCGTCTTCCGAGATTGGATGGTTTGGTACAGCGCAGGGACGATGAACTAGGAAACCATCAATAGACGAAAATAGAATACCGGGCCAAACTAACCGGTTCGGTGACAAGCCAACCACCCAAATTGACCCTGGGAGAAAGGCTCAGATCGTTATTGAGTGAATGCAAAGCACACATACCCTCGAACGGTGTCGATCCCATATCGAAACGTCTCATTCAGGGCGGGGCTCCAAGACTGCGGCCGCGCTCCATTATTGAACGGGTCGTTTACGTCGTAGTACCACGAGCCGCCGAACGAGTTCACATACGTGAAGGTGGTCCCATTATCAGCGGTGATGGTGCTTCCGTCGCCACCCGTGACGAGCACAGCAGCCGCGGGCGGCACGGAAGAAGAGGGAGAAGCCGCTGCGCCAGTGGAGGAAGAGGCATCTCCGGATGCGCCAGAAGCAGAAAAGGATGTGGAAGCGCCGGCAGCGTGCCGCGACAAACCCACTCCAAGGCCGACTCCCAGCGCGACTGCGAGGATCAGCAGGACACCCGCGAGAATAAGGTAACCCCTCCTCCTCCGGCTCGGTTTTCCGCCGCCGGCACGTTTTTCCGATACTCCACCCTCCCGCGTGGCGTGATCGGGATCGTGTGCGCCAGGGTAGACCGCGGGCCCTGACAGCCCGAGCAGGCCACCCTCCGTCTCGATGGTGCTGGCAGCGCGCGAGTCGTCCTTCGCGTAGCCCGCGGCGGAACCACCGCCGAGCGTGGGCTGCGACGACTCGGAAAAGTACGAGTCGCGTGCGGGTCGGCCAGGGTCGTCCTCGTAGAGCGCGTGGCCCAGGAACCGCTGACCCGGTGTGGACGGGACGGGCATGTACGCGTCGGGTGCGTCGTTGTGCATCTCTGCGGCCGAAAGAGCGGACAGGGTCGGTGTGGCAGAGGCAGCGGCGGCAGCGGTAGGGGACCACGACGAGGATGCTGGGCGGGAGGAAAAATGTGGGTCGAGATCAGCAGGCGTTTGATCAAGAAGGTCATCCATGTTCCGTGGTGTGACGTCAGATGACGCCGGGTTCATCCTTCACGCAAGTGGGAGGGGAGGGGGAAGAGGAGGGGGATATGCGCTGAGGCAGGAGAGTGGAAAGCCACTATAGAGGGAGGAAGGCAGGCAGCGGGCACACATCATGTCGCCGTCCCGCGCGTGCCTCACTCGACTCAAGTGAAGCGAAGTCGCACATGATCACAGATCAGATTCAAAAAATTAGCGTGACGTAACTGAGATCCGCAAGGGAATATTCGGATGCCACCTCTGGCAGTTTGTAAAACTCAAATGTAGCTTTTTGAAGATCCAGCTTCCTTATTTGGTAATGAAAGACCGGGCCGAGGAGCGAGTCGAATTCGCGTGACCGATCTGTGTTTCTTCCCACAAGTCGACCGGACAAATCATCCCGCCTTGTCGGCCAGGCCAAAGACATGGAACTCTTATCGCCTTGCGGATACCACTCCTGATTATTGAACCCCAGGAGGATTCTGCGTACTCAATAACAAGCCATCAATACAGCTGGCCGATGGTAAAATTCAGTCAGACAAGCTTTCGTAGATAATCCGGAGATCACACAGATCAGTGACACTTTAATCGAGAACTCGGATCAACGGTATATTTAGCCCCAGATTTCGCCTCCGAAACAGCCTCTAGTAAGAAAGTCGAAACCCGACAAAGCTTGCATGCAAGGTGTGTGTGTGAGCCAGTGTTTCAAGATCCGAGTGCAAAGCAAATTGCCCCCTGCGACAGGCAGCAGGCAGGGCCAAGCTGTCTTGGAAATGAGCCCACTGACCTGCGCAATTCGAAATACTCCCAGGAACCGAGATCGAAATCACGGCATCGCTATCACCGGTCCGGAGTCACTGCCACTGATGCGCCCAGCTTTACTTCGAACGAACGCTACGCTATGTAAGGCTGCTTTCGATGCTGGGTATATCAGCCCAAAACCGAATGCAATTCTTCACAGCCTGTGCCCAACAGTCACTTTGACTGCTGTCACTGCCATTTGTCGGCGTCGTGCCAAGCAGGAGGCCGTTGTCATTCATTCACAGCCTGTGTGGCAAATGCCATACATCGATCTCTGCCCCTCCCACCCACATCCCTGAGCCATGGCCACCACCACTGCTACCACGACCACTCCCCCGACGTTCGAGGGCCCCGAGATAGTCGAGCTGCGCTCTGTCTCCGCGAGCAAGATCACGAGCGTGAGCCTATACCCCTCCCGCGCCGAAGTGACGCGGGTATTTAAGTTCGCCGTTAAAACGGGCCTGAATCAAGTGTCTATCGCGGGATTGCCGAGTGTCCTGGAAGCCGAGTCGCTGCGGTACGTCCAGATCGGCAGTACCACTCATTGAATTGCTCTTGTGCTCAGACTTGGCGCATGCAGCGTGGAAGGCCGTGGCGCGGCAACCATACACGACGTGACAGTCTCGACCGAGAAGGGCGAACACGTGCCCACCACGTCCCCCGTGCTCGAAACACTCCTGGCCACACAGGCTCTCGCTGAAACGGCGCTCGCGCGAACCGAGAGAGCCATCGCTTCACTCGAGACGTACCTCGGCTCGGTGACGGTCGAGCACCTCGATGTTAGCAAGCTGGACTCCGTGATCGCCGCCTACGATGCGACGGGCGCGCGGCTGGACGCGAGGAAGGCTGAGTTGGGTGCGCAGTTGCTGCAGTTGGAGGGCCAGGTCCGCGAGGAACGGGACCGGATTGCAGTCCCGCACGAAAACGATCAGCTGAGGGTGAGAGTCGCCATCGGCGTGTTCGCAGATGCGGCAGGGGATGTCGAGATTGCGTTAGTCTACGGTGCGTGTGTTGCTCGTGCCGCGTGGCTCATTCACGAGGTCCTCGCAGCTGTCCCGTGCGCGACTTGGTCTGCCTTCTACGATATCAGGGTCGATATGGACACTAAGGAGGAACCAATCAGCCTCGTGTACAAGGCTGCTATCCAGCAGAGCACCGGCGAATCCTGGAGTGACGTACCCCTGACCCTCGAGACGTCGACCCCGACATTCGGAGTCGGTGTTCCGGAACTGCTGCCGTGGAATCTCGATATCCAGCGCTGGACGCACGCATTTGGGGGCAGCATGAAGAAGTCGAAAGAGTCCGGGGTCCGACTCGAGTCGCAACGTCGCCGGCGCTCAGTAATACATGAGGAGGACGAGGAATCAGATGCCCTAACTTCTGGATATGGGGAAGCACCCGGCGCAGCGCCGTTGATGGCGTACGCCGGTGCCTCTGTCACCTCACGAGGCAACGTCGGCGCTACTTTCCGGGTACCGGGAATGGTGACGATCCCGAGTGACGGAGAAGTCCACAACTTCACCATCGTCGAGCTGTCGCTCAAGGCGGCGATGTCCTGGGTCTGCGTCCCCAAGATGGGCGCCAAAGCACATATCTTGGCCAAGATCACGAATGAGTCGGAATACACCCTGCTGGCGGGGACGGCGAGTGTCTATGTCGATGGAAGTTTTATCTCGCGGTCAGAGATCCCGGCTGTCAGCCCGAAAGAGAGCTTTGATTGTCCATTAGGGTGCGCATATACAATTTCATCGTACTGTCTAGGGACTGACATACTCGAACAGTGTCGACCCGTCCATCCGAATCACCTATCATCCCGTGTTGAAGAAACAGTCGCAGTCCGGTTTCTACACGAAGAGTGCTACGCACGCTTTCACGCAACGCATCACGGTGTTCAACACCAAGAGCATCGCCGTGGAGAGGCTCAAGATCATCGATCAGATCCCCACGTCGCAGAACAGCCAGATCGAAGTGAAGCTGCTCAGTCCCGCGTTGCTGCTGCCTGCGGAACTCGCCGCAGCTGACAAGGGCAACGGTGGACTCGGCAGTCTGACGCTCAAGAAGTCGCCGCAACCGGCGAGCGGGACGGTGCCGCAGACGATTACTGTCGCGCGCGGTGTCATTGCTCAGTGGGACGGGGTTGGAGAGCCGGACTGCGACGTCCAGACACTGGGACTGGATCGGAAAGTCAACTGGATCTGTTCGGTGCCGTCGCAAGGAAAGCTGAATCTGACCTTGGACTGGGAGGTCACCGTCTCGCCCGCTAATCTCGTCGTGGTCGGAATCTAAGCTAGTGACAGGTTACCCAGTTGGTTAGCAGGCTTACTTGTTCGTTTGTTGATACTAGTTCTTGTGCTAAGACATCACGTCGAGCTAGCAAAGTGCCTGGCATACTTCCGTCGGTACCTTGCAAAGTTGCAAGCCGGTCAATGGCGAATGAAACCAATCTGCGCACTTCTCCTCTTGGGTTGTTCGGCAATTTCTCGCCTGGCACTTGTTTACAGGCGGAATTGCCTTGAGTACGGCGCTCTCGAAGATAGATGGGTCTAGGGATTAAAGGGCAGTCATGTGCTCACACGAGTCTTGAGTACTTTGCGCTCCCTAGCTTATCCCCATCTTGTGCATTAAGTGCGCCAAGATTCTGTATGACCTCCGAATGACTTTCAGCAAATCCTTCTAAGTGACTCATGTCAATGCAGCGCTTCCCGTTGAGGATATCTGTGAAAGTTGCTAGGCCGTTGGATGATTTTCTGATGACCTTGTATGTTCCTTGTCTCTCAGCTCATTCCCCTTCATCGAGGCTCACCTAACTGCGGAACGAAAGTGAGCCTTGTCATGGTGGTCTCGAGCGGACTATGCTGTCCTGTGGCCTCTCCGGTCCCAGATGTTCTCGCGCGTTTTCTTCTACGGTAGTCAGGACTCAGATTGTCGAGTCACCCCGCACACCCAAGCCCAACTCACTCAATCTCGCTGCAGAATCCTGGAGATCAGTTTGAACGACGAGGGAAAACCGTGAAATAGTGAAGGGTACCAGAACTCAAAGACGGCAGGTATGCACTCCTTCACGTTTGTATGGAACAATAAAGGTGAAATTTTCATATTGAGCATGAAGGTTGGAATGAATGTTTTTTTGCGTGTGGTCTCCAGTGGATTGCATGAATACCAGAAGTTGAATTCAATAGGTCTAAACCGATCACATGGTAGACGCGTGACAGGCACGTGCGCGTTCTTTGCGCAAGCTTGGCCCGACGCGGTTCAAATACCCGCCTGAACGAACGCACAGCCCCCATTGCATCTTGGCCATTTACCACGACCATCCCTGCTCTCTGCTCCCCAGATACACTTCATCATACATCACTCCACGATGCTTCTGCTCCCTACTTTCATCCATGGCCTTGGCCTTCTTCTCGCGATCACCGCGTCCTTCAAGTTTAATGTCGTAGCTCCTGGGGATCTCGTCCACTGGCTGCTCGCCCCCGCACCACTTTACTCGGATCCGAAACTGTTTGAGGATCATGTGCATCCGATGCGCAGACTCGATATCTTGGATTACTATTGGCAAGAGGACGACGCGCAACTGCGTAGAGTGCTTCCCTTCATGGACAAGATTGCTGTGCTGTTCAAGGAGATCGGGTACACGAACTACACTTGGGACTCGGACGTGGTCGCTGGGGCATACACATTCTCATTTGAGCGACCTCGCCGAGTGTACGAGAACGACACGGACGACGACGACAAGGATGGAAAGAAGGTGACCCCCGTTCAACACGCTGCGCCCGGGTGCACTTGTCTGGGCGATTCTGTGATCTCGCCCAGTGTGGATCAACCCCAGACTCCTTCTCCCATCACTGCAAGCTCATCCACAGTTGTGGTCGTGCCTCGCCCGGCGCCTAACACAGCCACCCGCACCCTGGACGTCGATTTGATCATCTCGCCCAGTGTGAATCTTCTGGATGGGCTTGTCTCCACTGCAACTGCCGTCAGTGCGTCTTCTCCCCACGCTGCAACTCAGATGTCTGGGACCGCGTCCGTTACTCAATCTGCGCCCTCATCTCAACACACATCTGAGCTCAATCTTCTGGCTTCTTTGCTTCTTATTGCTTGCTTCACCGTCTTCTGTATCATGTACCGACTGCGAATGCTTGACTTCACTTGCTTGGCTGAGACAGACACTGCACCCACCACCACCCCTGTCCTCTCGTGCTCTCCTAGCTTGCAAGTCCAGGTGGCTGCGACGACGGCGGACGACGATAAGACTCAATGCATGCTGGTTCTGGTCGGGCTCGCCTACCTTGCTCAAGTCGCGTCAAAATCAACTACGTATACTGTGACCGACGAGCGCACTGTTCCTCTCAGCAAGGCTGACTTCTTGAACGCACCCACGCACGAGATCAACAATGAGGCTCACGTACGCCTACCTCCTTGTTCGTTGGAGCCTTCCATTGACAGCGTGTACAGTCGTCTTCTTCGTTGACAGTGGTTGCGAATGTACCCAGCGCTGCGGATGTTGACGACGTGCGCGCTTCCTTCCTCCCTCCGCATGCTCATGCTCACCTGTTTCATCGCTCAGCGCCGACCAAGTTTGTTGTTCCCAGAGAACGTGGGTCCATGCTTCATGGAGTTCGATGATCGAGAGGTATATTTGGTTCGCTCTGTCTGCACTCCAAATCTCACCTGCATCCAGTTTCTGGCCTCTTCATCCATGCCTCGCATCGTCGAGCTCACGAGTAACGATTCAGACCTGAGTGCAAGCTCAGACGAGGTCGATGGCATCGAGGTGCGTCCGTCATCGGTTGTGACCAACTCTTGCTCACATTCATTACAGTTGCCCCCCTCAGAGTCCTGTAAGCATTCAGCTCCCAACGACGAGATTGAGATTGCCTCTCTGGAGGTACGGATTATCCTCCTCCTGTGCTTTCTTCGATGCTCACTCCCAATCAGTCCCAGCAAGCTGCCATTGAGCCTGCTATAGCTGCACCGTTTGGAGTCCCCCAGCCCACTACTTTGCAAACCATTCTTCCCAGTCAAAAAGCAAACCACTCTTCGCCTACGACAAGGGCCCCTCGAAGCTCCGTCAAGTCACGACTGCCAGTGCCGATCTCGAAGCAGGGGAAGGCCCCGATGTCCCGTCGTGCGCATGAGCCGCAAGTCGTGCGGGAGACTGCTGCCGGTCGAGATCCTGCGCCAGCAAGCGTATCACGCTTCCGCTTCGCGCCATCTCAGTACCAGCCGACGGTCATATATGCAACATCTCGCCTTCCCAGCATCCAAACTCCTCGTTCGTACGCATACATCCAGGGACCGGTGCAATCACCCAATCAATCACTCGCTTCCTTACGGCCCATCCACCACATAAACCACCCCCGGGCCGGGGCCTGGCAGGGTTGAGCGCACCACTCGCCACGACGATAGTAATGACGACGACAATCTGGCCAATGCTTTGAACCGGAAGAATCGCATCTTGCTGCTCTGATAACCCAGCCAATAAACGCGACCGATCTTGAGTAACGTGCTCAGACGTCGTTGGCCGTGCTAAGAAGTGGGGACGCCCCTTCGCAGCACGGCGGCAATCTGGCCGTAGCGGGGCTGACGGGCCTTTGCTGCGGTGCAGAGGGTTAGGTGATGAGCGCGGCTGTGTGTTCCATGGTGCGAGCGTGGGAGGGGAGTCTTCGTCTGTCTGTCGTCCGCACGGAAATCAACCACTACTACTGTCTCGTCTCGGTCTCGGTCTCTCTGTGATCTCTCTGGATTTGGATCTGCTTCATCTTGGATTTGCACGACTCTCTCCCCCTCTCATAGATTCGCTCTGTAGATCGGAGTTGTGCTTCATATATTGCTTCATATAGAATGGATTTTCGTCTGTCTGGTTCTGGAAGTAGCTGCAGGACATAGCCCTGTAGTATGCTGACCTCGCGCCACGCAAGTGTTGAGATCCGCTGGTGACATGAGCAAATGGACTAGATCGCCCGGCATGACCGAAAGATGGAGAGATGCAATCGGCTGCATCCAACGATCATCCCCTACAGGTGGACACCGGGTCCGAAAAATCTTGTCCAAGCGCATGCTGAGCACTCGAGAATGATTCAGATACTGACAAGCAGTTGCGATCGAGCAACACGCACCTCTCACGAGCACATCGTGCTATGAGATTTCCATTTTGTCGTCCTGGTCACCTTCGTCCTCCTCTGAGTCTTCATCTACGCTGCCAGGCCGCAGCGCAGTCTTGATTCCGTTCAAGACGCTCTTCGCTGCTACCAGCGCCAGACTTCTGGCCTGTGCCAGCTCGTCCTCGTCGAACAGCCCCTCCGGCGACACCGAGCGCCAATTCGACCAAACGCAGCGCGGCGCGTCCGGCTCGCCTCCGAACGCAAACGCGAAGCACCCGCTGGCGTGAAGCGGACCCTCATCCTCGCTGGGGTCAACGACGAGCGCTGCGCGGGTCTTTCCCACGGCCACTGCACACACGACGGCTTTCATCGGCACGGACCCGGCGTTGAGCAGGGCGACGGTGCTGGCGTTGATCATCGCCGCGACGAGCGCGTCGGGGGTGTTCTTCGCGGGACTGCGCACGGGGCTGAGCGCCTGGACGACGAGCTGGATGAGCGTGCGGGGGTGCTGCGAGAGGATGAGCGACGGGAGGAGCGCGGCACGGATGGCGGCGGCGAGGGATTTGCTTTGCGTGTTCGGCACGTTGGAGAGCGGGCGGAGGAGCACTTCGAACGTCGCTAGGGACGGGTTCTCAGCTGCGAGCCGGACTTCGACGGGCCCCGAGATCGAGGCGAGCGCGACGGTGGATTTGCCTTGCAAACGTATGGGTTATTTTTCATCGCGGAGGAAAGAGTGGGGACGAGTGAGGTACCGAAGCTGAATCTGGCAGAGCCGTCTACTCGTGCGAGTCGATCCAGAGATATTTTCATGCTTCGAAGGGCTGCTGGATCTCCGCTAGGACCGCGACGCGATGTGTCCTCCATGAGGAAAAGACGGCACGATCAATAGTGCACCGCCACCATCGCTGAATTCCCTGGTTAGCCTGGCGACCGTCCCTCGCGACCACTCCTCCCGAGCCTCCGAAGCCGGCCCGCTGTGAAGACCGCCATGATGCGTTCGAGAGTGGAGTCAGAAACGCATGTTCGAGATGTGCAATTGATCTCCAGGTTGATTCGCAAGTGTGAGTCCCGGATCCAGACGTGCCCGGGCACGCTGCGGCTGCCGTATCGCGCCGGGCGGTCATTGCGAACTCCCAGCACCTAAAGCCGCACGAACGTACTTGGAAATGCGACCCTGCTTTGCACAGAGGAGCCTCAAAATTCAATCAATGCGCTATATGAAGTGAGTCCCGAGACCCATTTTGTGCCTGGTGCGAGGGCATGGGTTTATAATTAAATCATCGAGAATGGCCGCGAGCCGTCATGGCAACCTGATATCTTCTCGCGTGGCCATACTTGGACGGGAAAACAAAAATCCAAAAGGCTCCGAGCGTACTTAAGGCGGCTTGTCTCGAGAACAGAGCCGCAACTTCCTCTCTCTTCCGCTCCTTTGTTTTGCTAGGCAAGACGGGTCTTGTCGTGTGTTTTTCTCTGCCGGTCTTCAGTACGTGCCTCGGTTCTCCGAGAATGACGTCCGTGCTCATCGTCCTCTCGCAGGTCTTTCCACCTACACTCTTTTTTCGCTGCTGTGCATCACTCTCTGACACCATGTTTTGGTACAAGAACCTTGTCATCGCCACTATCGCCTCTTCCGCGTTGGCCAGCCCCATCCGTCGCAATGGTGAGTGATCGCGCCGCGCGTTGTGGGCACCTGTTAAGTTGTCGACGCAGTGTTCCTGCAAGAGCGAGATATCACCACCACCTTCTGTGCTACAACAACAGTTCCTGTCATGACTGTCACGTCCACCGTCACCTCGACCTCGACATCGACACACGTTGTCACCGCCACGGTCTCCTCCGCGGACGCTGCCGCGACCACTGCTGTCGACGTTGTGAGCACCACCGAGCCCTGTGTCGGTACTGTCACAGTGACGGCCACCGCTGCCGCTACGGACTCCGCTGCTGCGGCTGCTACGGACTCTGCCGCTGCTTCTGCGACCGACTCTGCTGCTGCTGCTGCCACCACCGCTGCCGCTGCCAACAACGCCGCCGCCGCGACGTCGACTGATCCCTGCCCTCCTGATGTCACCGTCACGGTCACCGGCGCTGCCGCTGCTGCCTCGGCTACCGATGCTTCGTCGGCGTCGGCTACTGATGCTGCGTCTGCGTCGGCTACTGATGCTGCTTCGGCGTCAGCCACTGACGCGTCCGCCGCGTCAACGGCTGCTGCTGCTGCATCCACTGGTGCCTCCGCTGCCATTGGCAACTTCGGTCAGTGATATCCACCCTTCCATTTCTGAGGGGCTCGCTGATCGTCCTGCGCAGGCTCTTGCTCTGTTCCCCAGATCAAGTTCGCCACCGGACTCGATGGCCGCAGAGAGACCGCTTTCGCGCCGGTCGACCAGAAGTCGTACAACCACGGATCTGCGGACAACATCGGCGTCGTGACATCGTTCATCTGTCTCGCTTTGACTAACAGCGTATGTGGCCGGCACCCTTTCCTCCGATACCCATTGTTGACTTGTGTTGCAGTGTGGTGCTGACGCCACGGCCAAGGCCACCTGCGCCAAGGCCCAGGCCCTCGCCGCCGCTCAGACTCCCTTGGTCGGTATTGGTGCGGATGCTTTCAACTCTGTCTTCGGCATCACCACCGTGAGTGTCCTCGTTGTGACGGCCCGGGCCCATCACTGATTTGCTCGGCAGAACTTCAACAACGTCTCTGCCGTGAGCAACACCGGCACCCCCGTCGCCGGTACTACCGGGCTCAGCCTCGCAGCATGAGCGGTGAAGCCAAGATACAAAATGGTCCGACATGTAGCACTATCACGAACACCCTGGGGTGTTCCTTTTCCTTTTGCCCCCTTTTTTCACGGTTCGACTGAAGAGCCTAGACCGGTATACTGTAGCTACACACACACATTGTCACCACCACCCTGATACCTAGCAATTCATCTCGTCGGATACCCAATCTTTCCGCCCGCACGTTCCGCATCTGTGTCGCGGCAAATGACAGCGATATTGCCGTGGGTCGCCACGGACCGCGTTCCTGAGTCGTGTGGGTAGTACTTGCTGCGCAGTCATGATCCCTCGAGGCGGCTTGACATGGTCCGACCAAAATTAGGTGCGGACCTCCCACCTGAGAGAGTCTGGGCCTGGCACCAACCTTGCAATCGATGGCGGCTCAACATTCGCAAGATTCAACCGTGAGAAACGAGCTCCTCGTGGGTTTGCTAGAGACTAGTGAACTTGGTGACCTCTCGGGTGCGCTTGGCAGTCAAATCGGTCGAGTTCCGTTTTCTCTTTATGTAGTATTCCAAGCAATATTATGCGTCACTCGTCCTCGCCGATCGAGTCAACGTCAACGTCGCCACCAGAATCTCCCCCAGCGGTATCGTGTAGAGTCCACAAGTCATTCGCCAGCTCTTTCATCTCATCCACGTCGATC
Organism: Mycena citricolor; assembly: GCA_963692855.1. Classification (NCBI taxonomy): domain Eukaryota; kingdom Fungi; phylum Basidiomycota; class Agaricomycetes; order Agaricales; family Mycenaceae; genus Mycena; species Mycena citricolor. The sequence continues at coordinate 17,369 of CAVNYO010000166.1, read as the reverse complement.
CCGAGGCTGTCCACTGGGAACCTACGCCGCAGCTTGTCGTCCAAGAACTTGGCGCACCCGGCGAACAGCTGTGCGGTTTCCCGCGACGTTCCCACCGTGGACAAAACGGCGGTCGATCGCGGACGCGAGAGCCTGAGCACGCCTCCGCTTCCCAAGCCCGCGGAGGTCTCGGGAGCATCACTCGTGAAGAACGCGGGGAAGGAGCTCGGTAGCGGGTACGCCGGGGCGTGGAGGCTGGGTGGAGATGAGACGGGAGAAATGATGTGGGAGAGGTGCCGGCAAACCTGGAGACGATCCCCGCATTGCCGGTTCTGTCGAGGAACTCGGTGTAACTCGACATCGCGGACCGACTGAAGCCTCGTGTAACATCACGTCGGAGGCCTCCATCAACCTAAGGCGACAGACATCGTTCAGTACGACATAGCCAGAAGCTTGTTAGACAGAGACACCAACAAAACTTCCAGACGGGCTTGAAAAATTGTAGATTTGGCGCAATCGATCCGGATGGTTGTCACCCAGAAAAACTCCGCCCAACTCAGCGAAAGGAACCCCAGAATGGTACGCCAGTTGGCCGCAGAAGCTATGCAGAGGCTCGTTTTGGCGCCTCAGCCTGCCAAGAGTCACGATAAGCAACAGTGCAGGCCGGCTAATCGAGCGTACCGGAGAGGCAGTGTCGCGGTCTCGACATTGGTCGACAAAATCGCAGACGTATGGTAAATATGCGCTTGCTGTTAGGCGCCCACCGTCAGATCGGGCACGTGCGAGAACGCGCGGAGACTTACGCCGGCCTGGATGCACTCATTGCGGCAGACGGCATCTGACCAGGTCGTGGGAGATTGAAGGGCAACGGTCATCGACGAAAGTTCACTCAGGCTCCGCAGCACAAATGCGTCGTTCACAGCTTTTCGAACTGCTGACTTGTCCTTGGGAGCCAACGGCGATCAATGAGGCTGAGACGCATCTCGAGGGTCACGCACCTCGAGGGAGATCTGGGGAACCGCATCTGAGAGCAGGGGTAACGTAATCATTGGCAATTTCGTGAACTCGTCGCGGAGCGAAAGCATCAGCGAATTTACGAAGGACCCGAAACTCGCTGTATCGTGCATGATATGCATCCCCTACGCCGGTGTCAAGGACATAAAATGGAGACCGGATCGGATTCGTTGTAAAACGCACCTGAATTGTCTCGCACTCTTCGACGAACAGCCGCACCGCACCGTCCATGAGATCATTATCCTGACAGCCCACTCAGAAGGCTGCCATCTCTGTGTGCTGGGAGCAATAAACTGCCACTCACCTCGTCGTACCTCGTGAACAGATCGCCACCAAAGGCCCAATCTCCTTCCTTGCTCTCCCACTCTGCGAGATCCGGGATTTGCTGCAAAGTGCGTGGCGCATAGTATAGCCGGTTGAAATCCGGCCAGTACCGCACGTCTTTTAGCTGGGCATTCGCGGCATCTTGAGCCACGCCCTCGTCAAGATCTTCCTTGTCGAGGTCGTCTTGGTATTGGCTTTTGGTGGCGCGCTCTTGCTTGTATTCGATGGGAGCACCAGTCCTGCGAAAGACATAAGAGAGTGTAGCGCACGATCCGATCCCATTACGAACCACAGAGAGGAATCTATATCCTCAGCCTCCTCGGCAATCTCGCCCAAAGCGTTTGCTTGGTTTAACGTGCCAAATCGGGCTGTTAATGATCTTCACCAATTAGAACGTTGTAGGCTAAAACACAATCACCTTTGTAATCAAACGCAAGCAACCGAGGGCAGAGAATCGATTCTCCCTGCTTATTGCGTTCACATCATTAGACTGAACTGGGCTCGGCGCACCTTCCAATTGAATCCCTCACGAAAAGAGACCTCGTGATCGATATTCTGCGCTGCGGCTTCATCACCGGCTAGGTAGCTTTCTTGAGTATTCCAGAAGTGTGTTCCCACGTAATTCGCTGGAGTGCCGGCCTGGATGTACAAGATCTCTCTCATGATGACGGCAGAGCGAAACGAGGAACGAAGTTTGATCGATGCAGTGATCGGGGCGTACCGCTTTGTCATCGCGATCACATGCTCATGTTCAACTTGCAAGATCGGTCCGCAGGATCTCCCATGCAGCGACGAAATCCGGGCCGTTCAAGATCCCGTTTGCTTGGCCTGAAAATCTGACATGCAATTATTGATGGGTATCACATTCGGTATTATCATACATATCGTAAGTGTCCGCCTCTCTCAACAAATCCGGGGCACCTGCTCACACAACAATGTGGGGCGTATTGATCCTTGCAGTCAAACGACCACCCTGAAACTGTCTAGAAGTCGCCTGTCCTCCCTGGAAAGTGGTGTTTCGCGCCGCCCGTGCCGTCGATCGCGTGCAGTCGGCGGAGTGAATTGGCTTCGAGGGACACTCGACCTGGACAGATGTCCCAGGGAAGCTAAAGAAGGCAGGCGCAGTTCCGAGGTAGCACACATGCCACGGACCGCCGAGTCGCCCAGCAACGCCAAGTCCTCTCGCATAAACACCGGAAGCGGCAAGACCAAGGACGGATCGCTGACCTCCAGGGATCCCAACGTGACGCGAGCCAGAGCGGAGAATTGGGGCCCATGTGGCTCTGCTGTCGACTGAATCGCTGCGTACGGCGTGAAAGGCGAGCGTGAGCTCTCCCGCGACTCAGCGTCATCCGACTGCGAGCTCTTTGACGGTGGTGATTCGTTCCACGTCGCTGGTGTCAGTAGGCCTGTTAGGTTCCTGGCAGTCGTGAAGATGCCGTCGGGAGGGTGAAAGTGCCGGAGATGCTCGTAGTCGTCGACGATTGGCAGTTCCGCGATTGACTCAGCCTGAGTCGACAACGTCAAGATCATGAGTCGGGCTGAGTGGTCGAGCACGGACCGAGAGGTAGGCGACAATGTGCCATTTCCGCACCTGGAATGAGTGTGGCACATGGACGACAACGGAGAAAGTCTGTTTGATTAGTCCGTTCGTTTGCGTCGGCCGATCCTTGCGCTTGGGAGGCCCCGGAAGGTCGACGGGAGAGTACGATGCTTTGTTTGCTCTGTGGCTGATGCATCAGAGCAAGCGCAGCATCGATTGGGGATACCGACCGCCTCACAGCCTTAGCCGTCCGCTCTGCCTGAGTGGTGGCGATCTTCTCCTCGTAGAACAGAAAATCGCCGCGCATCTTACTCTGGGACCTACGACGCACTGAGCTCTTCATCCTCGGTCGCGACTGAGCGGGATGAACAGGACGTACCATCTGCGTCCATCTGTCCAGCGCACGAGTCCGCCGTCGTCGCCTTCCTCCCCGCTCTCCTCCCAGACGAAGACGTTGCCGCTGCTGAGCCCGGCGCGTTCATGAGGAAGGAGACGGCGGCGGACCAGCGGCAGGGCCCGGGCGCGGACGGCTTCCAACAACCGGTGCGCATCAGCGACGTTCCGGATATCTGACCAAAGCATCAATGACGAGGTTCCACATTGCGGAACTCCTGCTCGGGATTCGTACGGAGGCGCGGGTGGGTGACGTGGGACTCGGAGTGTATGTCCTGCGGACAACGATGGAGACGGAATGTCATGGAGAGAAGTGGGGCGGCGCGCGGAGGCAGTGGGCATCCCAGAGGATAGATGACTCCCGCATCTCTCAGTTTAATTAGCCTAGACCAAGAAGATCCCAGATCGACTCACGGTATGCTCTGTAAATAGCCCTGGCGCCTGAATATTGAGCGGCACTGCCTCACTGTCATCCCGATGAGATTTTGGGCATGGGAAACGGTCCGGTACCTGTTCTAAACCATGGAAGCACTTCCATCGCATCGGAAAAACTGGGCCTGGGAAAGCGGAGACGAACTTGTGATGTGCGAGCCTTGCAGTCAGGAGACTGGCAAAACTTCGGTCTCCCGGGTTTTCTCCATAGCTGACCAATCTCGAGCAATTGTTAGCCACCAATGCTCGAGTGGGTCTGGGTGTGTCTTACCCCTGAAAGAGTCAAGGTCAAGGGGCGTATCCAGTCGCTACCAAAGGAGCCTTTGGCGGCTGTGATAGAGTGCTTCCTGAGATAACAGGAAACCGACAAAGCGGGTGGATCACTTAGTGGCAGAGCATACCAAGCTACTGGTAGACGATGTTACCAAAGTCTGAACTTTCTGGCCGATGGGAATCTGTCGGCTCTTCTAAACGAGGCAAACAAACTCGGCATCTTCTTCTTTGATCTTACCGTTTGATTAGTGGCTGATCCGGGTGACGAGGCCAATGCCTAGCCTGAAAGCCCGATCTGTACAATCTTTCCCAGTGCGACTATGAATGAGACGCAGTTCTAAGTCCGACTAGGGCGCTTGAGGGATATAATGCATCAGAATAGAACCATGCAGATATGTGTGTACGGCATTTGATGACCCTTTTAGATTTTGTGTTCCAGAATGTTGGAGACATCGAACTGACAGACTGCCTACATGAAATCCTCCTCAATCTCCTTCACAGACTTCCCGCGCGTGCTCTGATATTCATACTCGTCATCCGCATTGAACAGCGAGTCGTAAGACCGCGCTGCTTTCTCTGCTTCCCTGGCGCGGGCAAGCTCCAAATCGGCTTTTTTCTGTTCCGGTTGGTCAGCACAGCTGAGTCGAGGTCAACAGCAGTGTCTCGTACCTTATCGTTGGCCGCAAGACGCCGTTCTGAGTTCTCACGTTTTAGACGGTCGATTCTATCCTGCTCGTGATCCACGACGCGCTCGACTTTTGTCTTGGTCAGTCGGTTGACGATGGGATTTTCGCGTTTGGCGACGTGTACTCGAGGATCATCAGAGGCGCTGGGACCTTGAGCTGCCTGCTACTCACTCCGCTTGACCTGCAAAAAATGATGCTGTAGAAAATCGACGATCTATCGGCACCGGACGCACTCTCTTATCGTTGTGGAACGACACCTGTCCCACGGCCATGTCACCCGTTTTCTGAAACGTAAGATCGTCGTCAAAGCTGAGGATCGGAGTGAGAAAGCGCCTGCCTTGAGATTGTCAGCTGGGGTGTAGATAATCGTCAGATTGTCTTTTTTGTTCCCTGGGTCGCAACGTTCAGAAATAGTTTCGGCCCCGACGGCGGACTTGCCCTCGATTGAATTAGCTTTCACTAATTGAGCGCAATCAATGAGAAGATTTTGGGGAATAGCCTCCCATGTTATCGATCCGTCTTCCGGCAGGCGGATGTACACGTGCGCAGAGGAGAGTTTGTCGACGTGAAACCAGATGTCGTTGGGATATGCATATTTGATGAGGTCTTCGTCTGGAGCGATATTTCAGTCCTCGATTGGTGCAAGATGAATACAAGGTTCAGAAGAACCAGAGGAAGGCAGACCGAAACAGTGGCATCGGTAGAGATCAGAGACAGAGAACACCTACTCTCTACTTTATCTTTGCCCATGTAGATAACCACCGAAGGCGATACAGCTTCGTTTGTCAGACCGATTTTATATCCGGAAATATGCACAGATACCTGTGGAAGTAAAAAATAGAACCATTATCACAGGCAGAGGTAAAGGTAAAGGTGGATTGATGACTAAGACAACGTATGATTTGCTCGTGACTAGAGCCGGCGCCGGACATCGCCGGAACGAGCCGACTGGTGACGATGGGACCGCTGTCGCTCGTAAGCCTGCTTGCTACATACATCATGAGTGCCGTTAAGCAAGCCATCTCTTCGTCACATTCCAGCTCTTTTCTCATGCAGAGGCGTCCAGATCCCTTGCTACTTGCCTCTTCTGTAAAATCATCAAAGGTGAATTGCAGTCCTGCGCGGTGTTCAGGATATCCTCATTACACGGCGACCTTCAGGCGAAATCCCGAGTATGAAGCTCGTGGAGACCGAGTTATCGTCAGTCCTGACGCTATGAGAATCCTCCCTCGGTCTCAGATCGCCTAGATACTCGTTCTTGGACATCGGCCCTCTCTCCAGGGGACATGCTCTCGTCATCCCCAAATGCACGTCCCGTCGCCCGCGTCTCGTCGCGTTTCTGACACAGGCACCCGACAGACCACTCCCATAAGATGCACGAGCTTCCGGACGAGTACCTGGCCGATGCCATGCCGATCGCGAAGAAGATCGCACTTGCACAGGGCGCGGAGAACTACAACATCTTGCAGAACAACGGACGACTAGCACACCAGGTGCGTCCACATACGGATACTCATGCGCATGTGCAATGACCCTGCTCCATCAGGAAGTCGATCATGTTCATTTCCACGTCATTCCCAAACCCAATGCCGAAGAGGGTCTCGTTGTCGGATGGCCCGCACACCCATTGCCGATGAAGGAGCTCCAGAAGATCCATGATGAGCTCTTGTCCAAGCTCTAAGCTCACAGGTAGTACAGAAAGTTTGTATCAACAATAGTTCAAAGCTCGCGTGGTGAACCAACGACATGCGGCGGATGCCTCTCAGAAGTCGATCTTTTCGACAATCTCTTCGCCTTTGCCTTGGATATCAGCTAAAGAAGCGTAGCCTGAGAGACCCAGAGTCGCGTCCAGATCGGCAAGAGTGTGGAGGATGACCTGCTCGATTCCCGCCTGACCTGCGACGATCCCTCCGTAGAGCCAAGGGCGGCCGACTGTAGCTGTGAGCACCCAGCGCTAGCTATCGAACACCGACTCACGAAGGACCGCCTGGGCACCCAGAGCCACTGCCTTGATGATGTCTGATCCAGTGCGGATGCCGGAGTCAAAAAGAACAGTCAACGCGCCCGAAGTCTGAGCTTCCTTAACCTTCGGCGACTTCATGATCCGTTCCAACGCATAGAGAGATGGGAGGGCGCCGTCCACCTGACGTCCACCTTGGGATCAATAGAATGAGTGGGGAACGAGAAGCGGTAGGGGCTATCCGCGTACCGTGATTAGAAACAACGATCCCGTTGACACCGTACTCGAGACTCTTTTCGGCATCTTCGACGCGCTGGATTCCTTTGATGATGAGCGGTCCCCCCCAATTCTCTCGCAGGAAGCGGAGGTCCTCCCAGCTGCGGAAGAGACCGGAGTTGCACTCTTTCAGCCATTCTGTGCCCAAAAACACCTGGTCCATGGCTTCCGCATCTTGCGCCTCCAGTCGTTGTCTCATCGCGTTCTGATCGAACGGAAACTTGGGCGGAGGCCCCGTAACAGGCTCTCTTCCGAATCGTCGCATGAACACCGGATCCGAGGTCCCGACTTGGTTCCCGACGCCATAGACAAAGGGGATGTATGCCGTCTCGAGGTCGTGCGGCCGCCAGCCGAGCGTCATCGTGTCGAGCGTCACCACGAGCGCAGTGAACCCACCAGCTTTGGCACGCGAGAGAAGCGACAGCGTCACCTCTTTCGTCGCGGGCCAGTAGAGCTGATACCACCGGTGACCGTCCCCGTTGGCGGCGGCGACGGCCTCGATCGGGCGGGTCGATGCAGTGCTCATGACGAAAGGGATCTTGAGTTTCGCGGCGGCGCGCGCCGATGCGAGCTCCCCGTCGGCTATGAACGTCCCTTGTACACCGATGGGGGCGATGATTATGGGCGATGGGTGTGTCACGCCGAAGATGGTCGTCTGCGGTCCCTGAGAGAGATGCGCAGAGGGGGAATCGACACGCGACACACCTCGAGAGTACGCGTCGTGGCATCGACCAACATACGGGGTACGATGCGGTACTTCTCGAAAGCGCGTAGATTGGCGGCACAGGTCGAGCCGGTTCCTGCGCTGCCTCCGGCGTACATAAATGCTCCTGCAGGCGTAGTCATGAGTAACGATGCTATCTCTGGCTTGCAGGTTGCAGTTACCGGGGTAGTCCTTGAGAGCCTCCTTCGCCTTTTGCTCAATCTCTTCAAACGATACCGTTCCAAGAGCCTGTGGTCCCTTTCCATGCAGGTAGAGGCTGGACGTGAAGGTGGCCCATGGCTGCTTATCCGACATTTCGTGAATGGAGGGGTTTAAGGAATCGGAAGACGACGTGATTTCTAGGGAGTTGAGCCATTTTTAGCGGCGTGGATTTAGATGGAGTTTCCACGGCTGATCCAGGGCCCGGCATGCGGGTATTGAGCACGAGAGAGTTTCAAGACTTGCATGAGAACATGATGACAACGCATTGAAGTCATCTGACCGAAGCTTTCCCACGAGTGTCATCCACACCGTAGACTCGACTGATCTCTCGACTCCCCAGCAGTCCGAACTTATGGTAATGCAGTTCACACAATCGGAGAGCGGTCCATTCAGGGAGATTCCGGTGATGTAACCCCTCTATCTCCACCCTTGGAGCCCCAGTCATTGTGACGGCCGCAGAGATCTGGCCGAGATAACGAATGCGGATCCCATCGTTAGACAAGCATTAGTGGACCAAGTGACGGGTGCCTGCAGAGAAGTGGGCTTCTTCTATGGTTCTATCTTCTGATTGCCATTCCGAACCTCTCACTGATTCTTTCGCCCGCTGCAGTGAAGAATCACGGCATCCCGAACGAGGTGTTTGTTCGCACTCTCGCAGCTATGCGCCAGTTCTTCGACCTGCCGCTCGAGGACAAACTTGAGGAACTGGAATTTACCTGCTTGTTTCTTGCCTTCTCACCTTTCGCTCAGGTAGAGAATTCGAAGACTCCCAATTTCAAGGGATACAGTCCGCTACTTTCCGGTAACAACGACCCCAATGGTGCTGGCGACGTCCAGGAGGGATTCGAATTCGGGTTCGAGCCGATGGATGATTCTTCCCTCTTCAATGATGCGGAGAGTCAAGGAATCATGAGCGGTGCTAATATATGGCCTACCGGCCTGCCAGAATTCCGCGCAGCAGCGTTGGACTACTAGTCAGTGGGGCAATTTAAAAGGCGATTCGGCTGATAGATCCTGATAGCCATCACGCACTTGCCCTGGGGCGCCAATTGTTTCCTCTATTTGCGTTGGCGCTCAACTTACCAGAGGATTTCTTTGCTGATAAAGTGCGTGCCGTTATCCGAATGTCTAGATCGGCTACCTGATTGTTCCACTCTACAGACGCGTAAATCGGCCGCTCTTATGAGACTTTTGCACTACCCACCGCAATTCGGAGAGATAGACAATCGAACCATTGGGATTGGAGCCCATACTGAGTGAGTATGCACGATTCCTGTATCGCTGTAGACTGACCGTGTTCCAGCTGGGAGGTCAGTCGTTTCACTGCTTGATAACCTCATTTTCAAGTGTCCAACTCAGTGCTTTACTATATTGTGGCAAGAACCGGGCATACAAGCTCTCCAAGTCCTCAATTCGTCGAAAGAATGGATCGATGCACCACCCTTGGAAGGAACTCTGGTCATCAAGTGCGTCTTTTCAAAAGCCCGTTGGATTACTAACATTCGGGCTAGCTTGGGAGACGAGTTGGCGCGATGGACTAGTGAGGCAGAACTTTGTTACGATATTCTCTAGGATCTGACCCCTCATGGAGACGATGTGTTCACTTCAACGGTGCATCGCGCCATCAACCGGAGCGGTGTTCGACGCTACTCAATTCCACTTTTCTTTGGAACGGATTACGATGTTCGACTGGTGGCGCGTCTGCCTCCGATCTGTTGTCGCCGGGAATTTACGCCCAGCGACTGCAGCCGATTCCCAGCTGTGTCTCCGAAGAACGTCCGGCTAAATACGAGGCTATCACGGCTGGAGAGTATATCCAGGGACGTCTCCGCGCAACCTATGGGCATTCGAGTTAGACGTAGTCAAATATTGTAAATTGTAAAACATGAATCTATCCCTTCTTCTTGGAATTCTGTACCACTTTGTGGAATCGGATTTCACACACTCTTAAAATAAAATAAAGAGACTCTCCCTCCTGAATTCGGAGAAACGACGACACGTTTCAGTCCGAAAATCTGCTTCAATTTTGCGCCAAGTGCTCCCACCTGCCTGTTGAACACATGCACCCGGCGGAAATTTCCGTGATAGAAAGCTGCTCTGCAACATCCCACCATGAGGACAAAGACGTCAATATTATCATCTTCAGCAGATTTAGATCAGTAACTTGTATGAGTGGATTCAAAAATTGACCGATTACCATATCCCACTGACTTACCCATGAGGAAACCTTGGGTGAAGCTGGAGCAGAGTTGGAAATGGGTCCAGATTCAGTAGCTTATTCGACATTCAGCCAATAAATCAATCTATACGGTCCAGACCCTAAAAATATTACTTTCACGTGCCAATCATAGGGGACTCCGTCTATTCAATGCCGTACCAAACTAATCTTGGCTTACTTGTCTCCGCTGTTAACTGCCTTTACCAAGCATTTCGATATTCAGATGTAAATAGGGTGACACACCGACACACACCGCATCCTGCTTGACGCTTGCTCTTGCCATGTGTCGTCTCCGGGTCAATACTCTATGCGCCTCCACGATTCTCCTTTTCTCTCCGCTTGTTCAGGCACAGAGCGATGCTAGCCATATCCCGACTTCTACCGTTGCTATATGTCTCGTTGTCGGTGAGTGAGTACTTGCGGCACACGAGATTGTTTCGTCCTACAACTTCCAATAGTGGCTCTCATCCTCCTCATCGTATCATGCTCCCTGCAACGACACCGAGCCATCCGTCGACAGCAAACGATTTCCACCGTCCCGCCGGCACTCGTTTGCGATAACGGGTTTCCGCATGGACTCCAATTCGGATCTAACGTCTATCGATCACTGAACGGCCCCCTGCCTCAGCGAAACGGAGCAACCGAATATCCGCCCCTCAACACCACCGAGCTTGCACCGCCGCCATACGTGAAGGAGGGTGGGGAGGGTTGTGCGCCTGTATATCAGCCGGTGCGTGATGATGTCCGATCCACTTTGTGCGCCGCGCTAATGCCTCTTGCCAGCCGCCGGGCCCAATGCCCGGCAGCGATGGTTCATTTAATCCCGTATGTTCACTATCTGATGTGCTGCGTTATTTCCATCCTTCCATCTTTCTGACGCCTATTTCCAGCCACTGGGTCCGCCACCGCCTGCTCACGTCGCCGTGCGTCTCTGCGCTTCCTGATGTACATCCCTGACCGGTACGCACCCTCGTAGACACATCCCCGTGTTTCCTCCGCGGGTTTCGCCGCTGCCCCTGGAACGACATCGCCGCCGATAGGTTCGCCACCTGCGTTCGATCTATTGACACGTCGCGACCCCGGGCCGACGTCATAACACTGGCTCTGGGTGATGCATTCCCGTGGAAGGAGCTATCCTGTATCTTGTATATCATACCCACTGTCTGCCGCTATACGGAACGCGATTTTGATGGACGTACCGGGCTGCATGTGGTCCTCATTTACCGTGTCGCGCACTCACGCTCGGTCGCGTGATCGTGCCAGCTTCGCTTCTGTTAACAATTCCTGCTTCTATCACAAGGGTGGCAGGGCGTGGGACGTTGTAGTCGACGCACCCGAAGTTGCCGGTCGACATTCGAGCTGGCCGAGGGTTGAGGGTTGTGAGGGATACTGAGGGAAGGTCTTCCCGACGCTTACGGGAACGATTCTGCTGGATTACTGTAGGGAGCAGCTAGGTCCCTGGCCGGTGGACTGAATATCATGTGCTGCCACTCGGTAATCCGCAGGATCCAGAGGATTTAACTGCGAGTCGAGTCCGTAGTGTGCTCTGCCACGCGTGCGAGTGCGAACGAGGGCGAGAAGTGGAGCGTTCTCTAATCCTGGGACTGTCCCGGCTGCGGACCCGCATGCAATTCTTGACGAGCCTGGGCCTGGTGGCTTCAGGTTGTTGTGGTCCTGGATTAGAAATCTGCGGAGGAGAGGGGGATTGCTGACCTGCCACCCCCCGCACTTGGCGCGCCGTCGGCGATTAGTATCCGGCAATTGATGCCGAACCTCCAAGCATCCACGGTCTGTCGGGAGTCGGCGAGGCATTACTGGGTAGGCATCCTTGTCCCGCTCACGGGACCAACATTTTTCACAATGCCTCGTTTCCTGTCTTTTCCTCCAACACTATTTGACGGGATCTGTCCACCCCTTGGGCTGCAAGTTACGGTTCAACATCCGCGCAATGAACTGTCCAGCCAATTCCAACCGTCGCCGGGACTTGAACTCGTCAATGGGATTGAAGAGTGCGCTACATTACTGCATACGTTCAGCTAAGAGAACTCAGGAATCTAGAGAGGTCTCGTGCAAAGTCCTTGAAACACGGACCCCTATTCATGCTCAAATCGGTCATAGGTAACATTGTGGTCCAGTTTTTTTCACGCCGCCAGGAATCTGTACAGCCGCCTACCCTACCAAGATCTGTAGCAAGTGGCTGGAAACTTGGAGCTACCAATTGTTCAACTCATCAGATTATGAGGAGCTCAAAATCAATTCTCAGCAAATTGTCTATGAAATATGGGCCCGTGCTTCAGGGTTTGTGCGCGAAAAGGCGGAATTTTGCTCGTTGGGTGTTGAGAAAGCACGGGGATGATTTCTGATAAGTACATTCTTTTCCAAACTAGCCAGCAAGTTGTTTTCTCTCACTCCAAGTCTTGATCTCCAAGTCTCAGTTCCATTACTGTAAGTTAAGGAATGGGGGTTGATTCATCAAATGTTGCCTGTGAGAACCTGGGACAATTGTGGTACTCGTGAGAAAGGCTGTAATTATGAGGGCTCGCGCGAAGTCATTGATGAATGATCAATGAACTTGGCTCTATGCTTCCATGAGCTTCGGGTAATTGGCCCCCGCCTTCTGCAGCCGACTTTGTCATGGATCATGTTCTACCGTAGTTCTCCCGCATCCCAGAGGCAAAAGCACCGGGCACGACAGATGGATCCGACGAAAAACACCCATTTAGACTCAACCAATGACCAAGCTGCTGCTTGAGAGACCCGTTGCAGCCGGGAAAGACATTGGTAAGATGACATGATATTCCGTGACCGACCGGAGCGACATATCTGAGCATGCTCATGGTCGATTTTCACACGATGGCCCGCTGGTCTAGAGAAAAGACGATAGAGGTCCAGGTGAGGCGGTGTTGCGGCTCCGTGGAGAGAAGTAGGTTGGGAGGTTAGTATCGACAGAGCTCATTGCGATATACACACATTGACAGAGCTTATACGAGCGTAATTGTGTACACCAAGTCACGCATTGAGTCCGAGGCGAACCGCACACCCACTCCGGCGTCCAAAACATCGCGAATCAGGAAGTAGCTGTCAGGCAAGGTATCGCTCATCTTGCCGTAGAGGCCACAGAAAGATACAACGGAGCGCAATCTCGAGAAAAACAGGCCCAATTTAGTGAGAAAGTGGAAGAGCGCGATTCGTCAAATTCCGAAAGGGCAGCCGTCGTACAAGGATTTCCGCGGTCTCCTTCGTTCCCCATCACAATGATGTCACTGATGCCGCGGGACGTTGCAGTCACGGTCAGCGCCTGATGAGGGCCACTTACTACGCGCAGCTGACCAACGGTACGACTCCGAACGGAAATTCAGAACAGAAGCGGGGTATCACACCATAAGAAGTGCGTTTGTGTCGATGTGGATGGCACTTTAACCACCTTCTCCCACGCTCGCAGCTCTTTCTGCTCCTCCCACCATGTCAGAAGCACCATACACCATCGCCGTACCCGACGACACCCTGGCCTCGTTGCACCAAAAGCTCAAGGCCGCTAGATTCCCGGACGAGTTGGAGGACGCGGGGCGCGACTACGGCGCGCCCTTGGGGGATATCAAGCGGCTCGTTGCGCGGTGGATCGATGGCTACGACTGGCGCAAGCACGAAGCCGCTCTGAACGCGGAGCTGCCCCAATTCACGCGCGACATCGCGGTGGACGGGCACGGCACACTCAACATCCACTACGTCCATAAGAAGAGCGCGGTGCAGGGTGCGATCCCCTTGCTGTTCGTGCATGGATGTGCGTCGTTGCATTTGCGCTCGGGAGACTGTGTACTGACTCCTCCTTGTCTTTGTCCTCGTCCTTGTCAGGGCCGGGAAGCTTCTTCGAGGCGAGGAAGATCGTGCCCTTGCTAGTGGCGCGTTCTGATGAACATCCGAGCTTCCACGTCGTTGCGATGAGTCTACCGGGTTATGGGTTCTCCGAAGCCCCAAAGAAGAAGGGATTCGCCATTGAGCAGTTCGCTGAGGTCAGTGTTGGAGCCGTATGTTCCCACTCCACGAGTCTGACTCGACACACATGGGCAGGTCGGCAACAAACTCATGCTGGCGCTGGGCTACAATGAATACGGTGAGTGAGCCCGGACTTCGCCGTTCTCTGTCATCTCACCCGGCGGGTTACATAGTCACGCAAGGAGGCGACTGGGGATACTATGTACGCCACTCGACGTGACGTTCTGATCCATGGTCCCTTTTTGATGCTCTTGCAGATCACGCGCACGATCGCGAAGCGTTATGGCCACGAGCACGCCAAAGCTTGGCACACCAACTTTCCTTTGTACGTTGCCGATCCGCTCCGACGCAGCCCGCTGAGCTTACGCGATCCAGGGGCCGCCCTCCGACACCCTACTCCGAAGAAGGACTGACCGAGGAGGAAAAGGCGGTCTGGAGCGCCTGAAATGGTTCAACGGACGCGGACGGGGGTACTACGCTGAGCAGTCGACGCGGCCCCAGACGGTGGGCTACGCGCTGGCCGACTCGCCCGTCGCCCTGCTGGCCTGGATCTACGAGAAACTCGTTGACTGGACGGACAAGTATCCTTGGGACGACGACGAAGGTCTGTGTCGCCTGTTCGGCCCCCGCTGTGTGGTTTGCTGAGGATAGGCAGTCCTGACATGGATATCCGTCTACTGGTTCTCTCGGGCGGGTCCCGCCGCCTCAGTCCGCATCTACTATGAGTTCTCAGAGGGCACGTACGACGGGGTGAGGAAGGACATCTACACGGCTGCGGAATACCCGACGATCCCGCTCGGCATGTCTCATTTCCCCGCAGAACTGGTCATCTTCCCGGTCAGGTATGTACCCCATCGATCTCAAGACGTGCTCTGATTCATGAGATCTGTTGCTCAGCTGGACAGAGGTCTCCGGTAACGTCGTTTACCGAAAGATCCACAATCGCGGAGGCCATTTTGCGGCTTACGAAGCACCAGAGTCGATCTGGGTGATTTGCACGCGATGTTCAAGAAGGGCGGTCCTGCCTTTGATGTTGTCAAGGGACACAGCGGCTACGACTGAACAACGGATATCGATAACAAGCAAAGTCGAGCCAGCGTGTAGTCAATACCGAATCGTTCACGATAAGCGCTCAGAAGTACCTGAATTCCAAGTTACACCCACAGTTTATGGAAGATGGACCGCACTCTGCACCGTGTACTTGTAACGGGCATCGTGAACGCCCACTGTTCCGCGTCTGTCTACCGCGATGTCGGGCGTGAATTGAGGCAGTTTTGCGCTCAGAGCGGCTTTGTGCTTGCCCCAGTCGCAGCCGTCGCTCCACCAGCCCCAGGCGACGAGTTATTTGATGTCCCCCATGTCCCACATCGCCTCGTCCAGCTGGTCCGGATATCTAGCAGCTTTCAGCTTTTGGTACGGCGAGGCCAGCAGTGGTCAGATGCGGCGATGGTGTAGAGTCTGTTCGACATTGGTTGAGAGAAGAAAGAGCTGTTTCAATAGTGATAGAATGGGGAAGAAAGGATCCTTAGGGTCTTGCGCACGCGTTGACTGACACTGGACGAGAGAATTGGCGCGGTGGTGACCCTACTTTTCGTTTTGTGGGATCGTTCCGTCGCATCGGTAAGCTGCAATGGCCTCAGCTCGAGCGCTGACAGTAATTGCAACATCTCATAGGCCCGGTGTGAGGAGCTTGCTGACAGGTAGACTTGCCTGGAAGAGATGCTGTTTTGATGGTGCTTGTCGATGTCACTGGCATCAGTGGACGCACACACTGGCGAGACCAAACACTGTCAGCGTCCATTCACGCATAGACTCCAATCTCCGCGTCCCTAATGTGAACGCGTCGTTGCTGGTCGATGTTTTCACTCCCTCAATGAGGTTAACCACGTCAGACCAACAAGCGAGCGTCGACGGCGCACAACTGCTCGCAAATTGCGACCGCTATGGCACAGCACGCCTTGGTGCAACCTTTTCTCCCTCTGAGAAGCCAAGCGGTTGTGTTCCGCTGTCTGCGTCTTGCAGAAGTCATTCTCTCTGACAAGTTTCCTTTGCCGAACTCTTCTCGGCACCCGTGGTGTAAGCGGTGGTTTGACGCTTGAGCACTGAGGTGTTGATGGTGATGAACCGCAGTCATTTCTCTTGACTACACGTTCAGCGTATGTGCTCGAGGACAGACAATATATAAGGCATCCTCTTGCAATGGCTCACCCATATCAACCTCAACCATGATCGTGGACCTCATCCTCCCGGCTGTGGCTACTCTGCTCGCGTCCGTTGCTTTGTACGCTCTCAAGATCTTGTACAGTAACTGGACTTCGCCCCTCAATTTCATCGATGGCCCCCCGTGTTCAAACCCTTTCATGGGACACTTCGCTGTGGTTTTTGTGCGAGAAAAATTACCGCATTAGGTTTGGCATGTGTACTGATCCGACCTGATCTCTTTCTAGGATGTACCGGACACCACCGACAAATGGCGAAAACAATACGGTCCGACGTTCATGGCCAAAGGCGTCCTCAGCGTGAGTTGTTACCAGCAGTCGTTTTCTGGAGCTCAAACTTCGGAACTCCACAGGAGAACGATCTCCACACCGCGGATGTGACTGCCGTATCACACATCCTGTCGCATGGCTCGAGCTACCTGAAGCCGACTTCGCTGCTGGCCCCTCTGCGGGATATCATGGGAGACGGGATTCTTGCGGTCGAGATGGATCCGCACAGACGGCAGGTAGGTCGCTTCTTCATTATCAAAACTCTTACATCGCTCAACATTCGCCTGCTGCACTCAGCGCAAAATTCTGGTTCGTTTAACGACTGCCTTTGCTCCTTGTCATTTGGCTGATCGACTTTTTACTATCGCGCAGAACCCCGCTTTTGGCACACAGCAGCTCCGGATGATGCACGATGTTTTCGTCGAGAAAGGAAATATGGTGACCTGCAATTTCATGTCTATCGACATTCCATCGTTAAGTAATGCCATAGATGTCCGACATGTTGGGGAAAGAGGTCGAAGCTGTCGGTGGTAAGATGACTATGACATGTCAGAGTGGTTCCGGCAAGTCACCTTGGATATATCGGGAGGTGGGTGGTGGCGAGCCGCACACGTTTGAGCCGTGCCATCTGACCTTCGCGCAGGATTCGACTATCAATTCAAACTCCTGCAGTCGACGGCAAAGATGAAGCCGAGCTGAGCACGGTGTTCACTCGCTTGCTCCACGACCCCAACGTCAACTCGAAACGGGGCTTCCAGATTGCACAGGCTATAATCCCAATGCTGCGAGCTCTTGTGAGTGACTTGAAATCCCGGAAGAAATGAAGTTGAAGCGCAGTATGTCAGCCGCTGCCTGGAACGGCAC
>CAVNYO010000165.1:0-64922 GCA_963692855.1 Mycena citricolor | reverse complement strand
ACTTCACGGTGTTCGTGTCAGCACCTCGGAGCCAGATGATGACGAGGACGAGACGATTGTTCGACGGTGGACCGCGTTAGGGCCTCGGATTCGAGTCCTCTTTACTTGTCGCTGGGCTCCGGACTGACCTGAGTGCGGTGGACAGCGGCGGGGAACAGGCTCAAAATAGAGACGATGAGGAAGCTGGCGATTTGCCGACCGATGCCGAGATTGAAGAGATGCACAGTCTGATATTTGGATCGGCGGTTGCCGGGATGATTTTGAGATGGCGCCGTTCGACCTGAGCAAGGTTATGACTGCGCTGGAGGGAATGAAGGCGGAGATTGCTAATATGGGCGACGAGGGTTCTCGGAGAAAAGCTGCCGCACAGGTCGCACTGGGCCTAGTCTACGGGCTCGAGCAGGCTGAATAGCATGGATACCCCGATATTCAAATACGCGTCCAAGCGCACGTGGTTATTCATGTCGTATCTGATTGATGGCAGACCAGGCACGAGCGTGATTCTGCATTCTTGGCCAACAAAAAGTCAGACTGCTTCGCATCTCCGAACCCGCCTACACCCGCTGAACCCTGCGATGGGCAAAGCATCCGCAGTCTACACCACTCACTAGCCATCCATCCTTGTCTCAATCGCCGCTCCTGTACTTCATCTGTACATTCCTGACACACACGACCACCGAGCCTACGCCGCTTAGTTCATGTCCTCACGGCGACCTGCCACAAGTCCAGGCCCGGGAGGCAATCCCGTCCCCACAAAAGCCGCTAGCGCTGATGGCACGCCAAGTTCCGCCATGAAACCACCACTACAAAAGCGTCACTCGACCTATACATTCACTACGCCCACACTAGATCACCCTTCTCCAGCCGTAGCTCCGCCTCGTCCCCCGCGCAATCCTGCCCGGAGCCCCGTCCCTGCATCCCGACAAGTCAAGAAGCCGCAGCGGCCATCTACAGCCACGGGGGCCGCGAGGAGGTGCGTCCTTTAGGAAATCGTTATCCTCGGTTCGGCATCTCATTCCCCTTGGCCAGGTCACGCCCTGGGAGTTCTTCCCGGCGAATATACCCCTGGACGGTTTACCATTGAACGGGTCCGACAACATCGTTGAAGTCGCAACAGGGAAACGTGAGGACGTTTTGCCTTGGGAACTGTTTCCAGCCCCGTTATATGATGTCGGCGCCGCTTCTAAGCCGATAGACAATGCGTCACACGCTCCAAACAACGGCACCCCCAATGTCCACACCCCCCATTACCGCCAGGTGCGTCACAGTTTGGTGGCGCTCAAGTGCTCGCTGACTCGCTACTTTTCCAAGCCGCGGCCATCAGGATCCTCTGGCCATGGGTCCATACTCTCGGATATATCGCGCATCCGGCGCCGCAAAAGCACAGGAGCGAAACCACCGATTGCAACACCTGTTGCCACACCCACTACGAGCCACTTTGCCTCTCCTCCCCGCGTGTCTACATCGGATTCTTCGAACGGCCACCTACAACGCAGACGCGAATCCCACTCCCCGAGACTCCTCCACAAAAACGCCCTCCGCAGCCACTGTTCGACCACCTGTGTCAACAAGCACCGTCAGCGGTCCGGAGTCCGTATCACATTCCGCCGACATCCCTTCTGCCGAGAAGACTCCCACCGTGGATTCGCATCTTGACAAGCCACATCTGGCAGAAGATCTCAAGTTCTCTACGGCTGATCGAACCATTCTCAAGGAACTCAAGAGGAACATCAGTGCACGCGCAGCTCAGTTCGTGATCAAAGGCGGCCTCGATGACCGCAGCGGCTACCAGCCGGGAGGGGCGAGCTTCATGCGGATGGGCGCGAAACATCACGCGTTCGACCATGACGAGGTTCCCTATCCTCGCAGCTATGCACGGGAGGTTCTCGACCTCGATGTCTGGGAGACGATGGCCTGCCAGCGCATCTGCAACAGCCTCACCTGGCATGTTTTTGAGGAACCACCAACCCGAATGTATGCGCTTTTTCTCTTCTTTCTTGCTCGCGTCACTCGCTGAGCATCTCTAGATTAGACATCGGTTGTGGGACTGGCACCTGGGTAATGAACTGTGGTGTTGCTTGGAAGGTATGCTGCTCGAATGTGTTGTTTTCCCGCTTAGCTCACTCGATACTTCCAGGATTCTCATTTCGTTGGTTGGTCCTCCGTCTTGTTTTTGAACCTCGTTGATTCGAATCAGGTCTGGATGTCGTGCCTCTGCATCCCGATCTCGGAGCATCTGAACTTGCGACCCGGATAACTTGGGTGCAAGCGAATTTGTCAGTGACATCCGGTTATTTTCTAACTTGCACTGATCCCTGTCAGCCTCGAAGGACTGCCATTCCCGAATGACGAGTTTGATTTTGTGTCAGTGACTCTATTCCTGCCGTAGCCGGTCCGCTGACAGCAGCAGACATATCAAACGCATCGCGCTCGGAGTGCCGGAAGACAAATGGGATTCCTTGTTTGAAGAGATTGTCCGGATATTGAAGCCAGGAGGAGCATTCGAGGTCCGCCATCCTCCTCGTGTTTGGGTATCCCGTCTCACGCCCTAGAAAGTTCATTGAGGAGGACTTGTTTTTCCCTGGCAAGACTTGTGAAGACGAAAACGCAAGCGATAACGACGATGTTAGGTCTGATACTGTTTCTGAAATGAGATATGCCCCGCCACCGTCAGACGGGTCGGATCTCGAAGACGATGCGTCGGTCATAACTGGCTCGGGCGGTTCTCGAGTCTCATATGATGGAACGCCAAACACAAGCGTGGGAGCAATCCCAGAAGAGGATGAGGTCCCCAATAGACCGTACCGACATTCTTATCAAGTACTGTCTACCGCTCAAGCGGGCCAGACTTATGGCCCCTCTGGATCGGCCAACTCGCTTGAAACGGACAAGAAGGGCAAACCGCGAGGGTACTCGACTTCCACCTTGCCTACGTCCGCAAACTACCGGCACCCATCGGAGCTTTTGCCTCCTGCCCGGCCCGCGAATGTCCCTTTCTTGCACCGACCACTGGCCCAAGCACCTCCCAATCCGCGAGATCATTCTACTCTGGAGCGGATCTACAATGAGATGAATGCATCGCGGTTCATCAATCTGTCCCCGTTGTCGCTCTTGGCCAATTTGGTCGGTCTGTACTTCAAGGGTGAGTCTCGTTACTGTCTGTGGGAGCTGCAGCTAAGCTGTTGTTGTCAGATGTTCGGACCCATCCTCCATTGCAATTTGCATTTCCTCCAGCGGCAGCTGTTCCGGCAGCTGAGTCGGATTCTTCCGACTCGGACGACGCGCGAGATGCGATTGTCGCTCGCCCTCGACGCGAGTCATTGCCTGCGCCAGCGCCATGGGGCGAGGATCGATTTGTGGGGACACGAGATCTGCTTAAGCGGGAGTCGCGGTACATTAGCTTGGACGACTCTCGGATGTCTGCGCTCTCTCCGGCTGCACACTCGTCGTTTGCGTCCCGGTCTCCTGTGGCGCGGCCTGCTCTGAATCGGCTGCCGAATTCGACCCTGAACATCGATGTGCAGAGCCTCAATATGCATCTCGGGCTGCGGATGGCTGAAGTTCTCGCGTGCTCGGAATCCATGTGGGAATGGATTCTGTCGTACCAGGTGGGAGTTCGGCGTGACCGCGCGGCGGGCAGACCCAGGACAGGGTCGCTTGCTAGCGAGATTGGGGGCCGGCGCTCGTCTCGGCTTCCTCTGGTTGTGAGCGACCCGGAGACGGCTGCATTCAAGAATGACGTGCTCGACCTTACCCGGGAGGATTTCGATGCATTGCTAGTCCGGTTCGAGATGTGCGTGTGGTTTTTTCTCTTGCTTGGCGCAGTGGCTTGATACACGATGCAGGGATATGAAAGAGCAGATGGCCTTGGGCTCTGTGCTGCGCAACGAGTTTGGATGGCCGTGCCAGCCGCTGGCGCCTTCTCAGGACCGAAAAGTGTTTATTACATCCTGCGAGCGATGGGACCAGTGGCAGCAAAGGAATCAGCGCAGGTCCAGGTCTCCATATCAAGTCGACGGCTGGGACGTCGCGAGCTCTCCTCCTCTGCCGCCGGAGCAAAGACTCAGCCGCTCCATGGGCGTGTTCGTTGCCTGGAAACCGCTATGACAGTGCACTGCCACCCCCAAAGCAGTACGACCGGAAGTATCTCGCCGACAGCCCAAGCAATCGATACTTTCCTTTTCTATCATCTGGCGTTGAGGCTTCTATCCTTATTTGTATCTGCTATGTAGCGCATACTCAAAGTGTTACTACTAACTTGATGACATCTCACGACTTGTTGTAATCTTCCCCATGTAATAAGTAGTAAACATCTGAACCCGCACCCAACTCGTGTGCTGTTCGATTGCAATATCTGTCGAATGTATTCGCGGAGCACCCCATTTCCAAATAACTGTTTACCCGCGCGTGGTAAGGTAAGACCCCGAAGCAGGAAGCCTAGCCCAGACTCTGGGATTCTCCGATTCCGGCGCGTACAGGGCTGTGGATATTCTCTATTGTTCTTTTTCGGGCTGGAATTCGGGATGCACCTTGTCACGGGCATCTCCGATGTGTAGTGTTCATTCATTCGCACGTCGCCCTATAGGCCCACAACGCTAGCGTGCGATCTGTCCATCATGGCCTGCAACTTCCCCCGTTCAACCGACGGCCACGCGAGAAAGAAAATGGATGAGATCACATTCCCTCCCTCCCTCTCCGGACAACAAAGAGAAATTCTCTGTTTATTTGCACAAGCGATACATGTGGTGAAAATACATACGAGGAGCTGTCTCAGTTAAACTTGGATTTCAATAGCGCGACAGGAAGCAAGAGAGAGGGGAGGGGGAAAAGACGAGGCAGCGATGCAAGAACTAAGGTTATGATGAGATACAGCAGACGCATCGGAGAAAGTGCATAGGATCGTGTGGGCTATTGTGCACTTCCCAGTCAACACACGCACAGGATGAAAGCAGGGAACGCACGCACACTCATTATCGTCCCCGCTCCTCATTGTCGTCGTCCATATCCTGCACCCTGCACTGGACCCTGGGGATTCTGCCAATGGGAATGTTGGGCGGCAGCAGCAGCCAGTCCAGTCAACTGCTGCCCACCGGCTTGACCCTGAGTTGGCGGCGCACCACCTCCGGGAGGATACTGGTACGACGTGGGGTTCATCATGTGCGATGGGTACATCTGGTTCTGGTCGTGCTGCTGGTGGTGCTGAGGCTGCGGCTGGTGATGAGAATACGCTGTCTGCCCAGACGAGTACTGAGCAGACGGGGGAGCTGACGGCGCATGGGCTTGTTGGGGTGATGTCGGAGAGCCTATAGATATCTGTGACGGAGGGCCCGCGTGCTGCGGGTGCTGCGACGGCCCGCCCTGTGGTGGCCCGCCCGACGGAATCGACAACGGTGGCGGTCCTGTCGTCGGATGGGGCGATGTTGCCCCACGGCTGTTTGAGGAGGAGGCGCCTGGACCGGTGGATGAGGCACTGGCGGCAGAGGAATGGCGACGGCGTTTGTCACCTGTATGCGCGGACTCGTCCTCGTCGTTCCCGTCGTCATCATCCTTGGAAGATGAGGTGTTCGCTCCGCCGCTGATGGACAGCCCACCTGGCAGGTTGTTCGCCACGGGGGGACCACCGGGCCCACCCATGGGACCAGCCCGGCCAATAGGTGGGCCGACAGGCATCGCGGAGGGAAGCGTACCATGCGGGGCGTTCAGGCATGCCTGAATAAGGTTCTTTCCCTCGGGCTGGGTGACGAGGGGCTGCAGTTTCGCGGTCGTAAACGTGTACACGAGACCCGTCTCAGACACAACGAGGAGTAGGACTTGAGTGCCGGTGAGGGTGGAGAGTTCGTATGCCTGAACGATATCAGTTGGTAATGGACGAAAAGGGAAGAAAACTTGCCTTTTTCATGATGCCTTGAATAGGAATGTGAGACCGGAACAGGACGCATTGGGCAACACATTGCACTCACCAGCTTTCCGCTTGGAGAAGGTGATATGGCGCCTCGACTTGTCCTGAATAAACTCGATCTTAATTTTGCGCCGGCCCTGCTTCTGACCGCTCTTGGGCTTGTCGTCGTCATCATCATCGTCGCCGGCAGAGTCCATGGCATCATGGTCGGCGATGAACGCGTTGTCCGAGACACCGCTCTCGATGGGCTCGGCAAGGTCGACGCGAGCGCGCTTACGCATTGGGGCAAGGGCTGGATGAGAGTCAGGAATGATCGCAGAGACCAGAAAGGGAAGGGACAGAAAAGGGAAGAGGGGCAGATGTGGAGCAGAATGCGTGGATGCAAAGGAGGAAACGACGCACCGTCAGAGAGGGTGGAAGTAGATATGAGGGGTTCGCTCGTTCCAAGAACGAGGTCGACAGCAAGTCGGTGGGGGCTGGCGGACGCTCAATACAACGGTCCTTTTCCTTTTGTGGACGACACAGCCTTGGAATTCACAACAGCTACAAATACTCAAGCTTATTCGAGGAACAATCAAAACGGTGTTGATGAAAAAGTTGTCAATAAGGGTCCCTGGGGTCCCTGGTGTTCCCATGTCAGGGAACGTTCTGTCCATCGTGACCTGGTCCCACGAGATCCGATAAGAGAAATTCTATTTCCTATTCAGAAAACATGCTATCGTCAAAAACTGGCGAGCGCCAGTCTCACTCGATCTTCCAGAGCAAGAGCGTGGTCCGTTCGTGCCAGGGCCGCGGTGATCCCTGCAACGGTAACTGCATGTGCATGGATCCAATCCTGGGAAAGAGCTCTACCCAGGTATTCGGCCGTGTCATCATCTGTAGATTGACATTCAAATGAAGAATCAAGACAAACCCAGTCACATACCACTCGGCTCCAGGACATCCGGTCCTTTCTCGCGACCAATGCGGCTGAGATGGATATCCTTACACTCAGCATCTCGGCACACACCGCCACCTGGAAGCTCGTATTGGCATATCCTCTTTCCTGGATCGAGCGTCCGGTGGGAAGTCTGTTTGAGCGGCAGCAGATTCGGCACAGATGGTATAGACGAAGAGAACGACGGGTTGGATAAAGAGAGTGTAGAGTGGCCGCCAAGGAGGGGGTATCTGGCGAGCGAGGACTCGTATTGGGTAAAGTGCTCATACTCATCACAAGCTCCGTGGCCTTCACCGGGTTTTGGAGGGATTTGCGTTGCTAACCGAGTCTGAAAGCGAAAATCTTACGTCAGGGCCCAACCTCGTCTCCGAAATACCAGCGGAACGCTAACGAACTCGGAAAACGCACCTGCGTCGATGCTGAGTTGACATCGACCGGGCGAATGGCAACTCGCCCAGGGTCCTCATCAACTGTCGACTATACAGGCAAGTGTCGGTTTAACAGCAAAAGCAGAAGAGAAAGGGTGGAAACTGGTCAGAGAGTGCCGGGCGGACGAGCGAGAAGAGTGATTCTTGCCAGTTGTGCTTGCGACGGGGTCACCATATCTGGGAGTTGCCAGTTTGGGATAAGTATGGAAGATGCGCGTCAAAGAGGATGTTGGAAGAAGCAAACAGGCGACAGATCGGAAAGGCAGGGGAAAGATTGTGCCGAATACATGCACCGAATCAGCGAGCAGTCAGAACGTGACATCAAGAGCGACGCGCCTGGGTCTTTCGTGTCTTGGAGGTCATCTAGATGGCAAGATGAGTGACGCAGAGAGCGGTCAGTAATGAACGTGCCAGCAGCAGCGTTATCTTGATACTCAACCGGAACAGTGGACGAGGATCTTGACATCTGAACAATACCGATCAGCTTCACAAACGCCGACCAGAGCAGCCTTCACGCACCTTGTTCAGCCGATTTCGTTCCCTCTGGGCAATCATCTCCCTCATCTTGCGAATCTCCTCCTCTTTTTCCACTAAAGTCATAGTGCCCGCTTGCGGTGGAACAGGTGGTGAGCCTCGGCCGGAACTAGCACTTGCCGGCATACGACCCGGACCCGGAGACGAATAACGACTCGCAACTTCAGCGTCTTCCTCGCACGCTGGCCCTGCCTCGTCATCTCCGTCGCTTTCGTCGCTGAGATCAATAACGAGTTTCCGGTGCCCGCTGATACTGGCAAAACTTGCAGTTTTCCGAATCGGGACAGGCGCCTTGGGTACGCTCCGGCCGTTGCTGTGGCCATTGCGGGTACCAACATCGAGGTCGACAAAGTCGGCAGCACTGGGTCGTTTTCCATTACGGCGCTGGCTGAAATCCTCTGGAGGTTCGGTGGTTGGAGGGCCCATCGAGTCCGTCGGTGAGGTGACAACTTGATGGCCGGCGACGTTACCTTGCATGTCCACTGGCGAATTGTTTCCTCCAAGATCAGGTATGTCATCAATTTCCATCGAATCCATCGGCTCCGTCTTAATCTTCGGCGAAAGGCTCTTCTCCCCAATAGTCTTCAGGAAGTCCTCAACGGCTTCGGTGGGGATTGTAAGCGGCATTTCAACGTCGTAATCTGCCGACGACGACGCGATTGATGAGGCGTCGGACGAGGGCTTGACTTTGCGGGTTACTTGGATGGCTTTGCGAGCAAGCAGCTCCTCGCGGCGTTGTCGTTCAATGTCGTGCAGGGTGCCATCTGTTGACTCGTCTTTCGTCGCGCATGATAAGACAGGTGGATCGGCGACGACATCAGCGGCACCCAAATAATCGACTCCAGGCTTCTGCGGTAAACTTGGATGCTGCGATCGGGCTTCAGACCGAGGTGACGAAGAGACCACTGAGAGCGGACGGGAATGGGCGGCTACGTAAGCTGGAGTATACGGAACGAGACCAGTGACATCGAGGTTTTGGGGGAGTCGCAGATTAAGCTCGCTGAATACATAGAAGATCAGTTCGCGACTGAGATTACAGTCCACCAGGTAGTCAGGAGGAACGCCCCAGCCTAAGAGGTCAAGCACGATATCCTTGGCAGTATCATACTGCGTCTGGTTCACTGCACGATACTGTATCAGAAAGCAGGAATGGGGACGATCATACACACTGTAAAGACCAGGCCGGACACGATCAGGGCCAATGATGCATGCGTCGTTGAGATTTGCTTTTGTCGCTGAGGGCCGAAGCGAGTCGACTTGTGCAGAGCTTGTTATTTCCCTGGTGGTGATGGGAGCTGTTTTTGAGGCAGGGTCTTCCGAGTCACTTATTTCGCCTTCTTCGCGCGATTGACCGTCCAGTTCGACGTCAGACTTGGGTACCTTGAGCGACGCTGCCAGAGACATGTCAACGTCGGAAGATGGGGGTGGAGCAGGATCCATTTGGCCATAGTCGAGTTGAAAAGAGTTGTCAACACGTGGTGGAGGACGGGAATTGCTGGTATCAGGTTTGCGACGCTTGGTTTTCAGAGTCAAGAGAGCAGCAGCACGTAAAGACGAGGCTGGGTCGGATATACCGGGAGCTTCAGAGTTATTTGGCCTTTTGTCCGCCTCAGGAAAAGAGTCGGACATGTCGTGATAGCAAGGGAACAAGAGGAACAGGGCCAACAAACGTTGTCGAGAGCAAAAGCGGGCTGACGTAAAAGATTGTCACGTGCGACCTTCCTTGCTGCACGGACCAGCTTGATCTTATCGTTCGCGATGAAGAAGTTGACCTTGTTCGGACGGTCTGTGCTGCTGATGGGATCCCTTTCGCTAGCCAACGCTATGTGTTGGATTGCGGCAGGGATCTTGTTTGGTCGTAAATCGGAAACACAACCGATCCTGAGTCTAGCGCTCTTAGCATGGGTACGATTGTCCCCTCTTGATCCCTCGAACGTTGAACTCATAGGACCCATGTGCAGACTCTCGGACTTAGGCATGGTGCGACTGGGTCGCATCTCAAACTTTGCATTGCTCACATCTGCAAGCTCTCGACGCCGATCACATTAGGTCTGTCACTCTCCAGTTCTTTATGGAACGCCTTCGACGCCTTATAGTGCAATCGACAACGCGACTCGTGGACTGATCAACACCGGTCAACTTCCTATCACCTGCGGGCTTTTCTTTTCTCTAGGGCACAGCACAATTGTAATCGCCGTCGTAAGTCTGCATAGATAGCATCGTTTGAGCTGTATATCGGTCTGATTTTGACGCACAGAATGTCGCGATCGCCATTTCGACGACTATCTACAACAAACTGGATGGCATAGGCACAATTGGAGGGATAGTCGGTCGGGGCATCCGCACTTTCTCCGATCCCATTTCAACTGACACCAGGCTCGGCTGTGAGCGGCTCGTTTCTATTCATCGTCGCTCTCGCAAACTCGATCATTCTGTATCAAATTCTGAGAAGGCGCAGAGCGGTATGGGTGGTTCTAACTAACGCCTCCTACTCTCATCAAATACACTCCAGGCTAGTAAGCGTGCAGAAGAGAATTACACACCCGAAGTCGTCGAGGCACATCATGATCACATGCTTATGTTGCGTATACTGGGTCCAATCATTAACTTTGTCAACAAGCCGTGGAAGGTCTGATTTACATCTGCACGCCATTCGCAATCTTTCTAACTGCTGAGATAGATGTATCCCGTTGGAATCCTGTTTGGATTTGGTCTATATGTCGTGATCGCTGGTTTCCGCTCTCACGACTGGCTCAGGATTCGACACAGCGTCCTCCATCGCTCTGCTCGCCGTTTCTGCATTGGCTGTGAGGCGATCAGACGGAACATCAGTGCCGCGAGGATATATTGTCATTCTTCCTGTAAGTCAGCTTCCAACTTCCATGACAATGGGCCAATCTCGACATAGTTTCTCTTTACATTCGCCATGGCTCTGCTTGACTCAGCAGATTCGGTCCTGATGTTGTATTCCTATTCGGGTTTTCCTGAACATTCCTGGGCTCTTTTCGAACCCAGCGTCACAGAAAGCGAAACCGTTTCCGGCCCTCCTCGACTTGACGACAAAGCCCCTGAACCGGATGTTGCACAATTGACTCGTGACCAACGAGTGAAGATGAACGTCATGTCCAAGCTTAGCATCGTGCTGACCATAATGAGCATTCTCGTGGCATTCAGGTACCAAACCTGAATACTTCCTGAATGATTATTGAAATTGTCTCGATCTTTTACAGCATCTCGCTCATCACAATCATGGGCCTCATAGGAGACCAGTGCACCCCGTGCCAAAGGGCCGCAAATGCCCCCGATGGGGGAGGCCTTGCAGGAAAATGGTGGCGTGGTTGGGCTAATGTACGTCATTTTCTGGTCAAGAGCAAAATCGACCAACTGATCTCTAGGCCAATGATAATTCTGGCTACATCGGTGCTGCGATCGTCGGCGGATTTGTTTTCCTGGTTGCGTTCTGGTATCTTGTCCGCCATCTGCGGCTGCGCGGCCAAGTGGGTACAATACAGGCAGAAGCGACGAACGGCTAGGTATCGCTTACATACGAGTTAGAAAGGTCGGAAATACAAGATCTGTAGCATCAATCCAGCGACATGGAACGCGCTTTGACGCGTCGTGTCAACATCGCGTGACTCGCTCAATGTATCCACGTGACCAAGAAAGAGCCTGGGAGTGATCACCATCTTATCTACTCACCACCATGTCGTCAGATGAACCGTCTTACCCTGCGGACTGGGAAGCACGTTGCACGGCCAGAAAGATGGCTCAGTTGGAATCGATACCATCCGAATGGCTTATCCAGGCACCCCCCGTGTCTCAAGTGAACGTCACAGACGTCCCACGCCAATGTGGATTGTTGACCGCTTTAGAATTGGAAATCACGGAAACAACAGATGTTCCAGTCATTCTTGACAACATCCGGACTAGTCTGTGGACGTCTGTTCAAGTAACGACTGCATTCTACAAGCGAGCCGTCATTGCTCAGCAGTTGGTGTGTTCATTACTGTTGCGCGACGTCAGTTGTCATTAGGCTTATCTGTGTCAGACAAACTGCTTGACGGAAATATTCGTTGAGCGTGCGCTAGCTCGTGCAAAAGAACTGGATGAATATCTTGCCACAACCGGCCGCGTCGTCGGGCCGCTCCATGGACTGCCCATCTCCTTGAAAGGTAAGAATGATGTCAATCGTTTCTGGCTATTCTGATGCGTCTAGACCAATTCTCGATGAAGGGTCTCGAAACAATCATGGGTAGGTTCGGGAAGTCAGCAGCGGACTGTCGTTCAGCCCAGTGGCAGGATACGCGAAATGGATTGGGCGCGTCGCAGATTCTGACTGCGTCCTTGTTGAAATTCTGTACGAATGTGGAGCAGTCCCCTTTGTCCGCACGAATGTTCCCCAAACGCTTATGGTGCGCGCTGTGACTCATGCCAACAGATCTCCAACTGACTTGACGGCCAGTGGGGCGAGACGATGAATCACGTGTTTGGGCGCACCCTAAACCCGTACAATCTATCGTTTACCCCAGGCGGCTCGTCTGGGGGCGAGGGTGCTCTCGTCGCCATGAGAGGGAGCCCACTCGGTGTGGGGACTGATATCGGAGGGTTCGACCCGGTCATTCTGCTCTTCATTCGGAGAATCCCAATGCTCTCCACAGATCTTTGCGCATACCGAGTGCTTTCTGTGGACTTTATACTCTGCGACCTTCTTATGGACGGCTGCCGTATTTTGGAGCCATGAACACACTGGAGGGCCAAGAATCCATCTCATCGGTGCTCGGCCCGATGGCCAACTCGCTCTCCGGGGTTAAAGTTTTCACGAAGGCGCTTCTTGATGCACAGCCTTGGCTCAAGGATCCTCTTGTCGTCCGAAAGCCATGGAGCGAAAGCGAGTATCGGCTGGAAGGACACGGGGACGGCCAGCAGCTTTGTTTTGCAATCATGTGGGACAATGGCGTCGTCAAACCCCATCCACCTCTCCACAGAGCGATGGGAATCGTCAAACGCGCGCTCGAAGCTGCCGGGCACCGAGGTATGTCACCGAGATCTTGATACCTGAACTGTTTTTCAATGGGCCGTAGTGATCGATTGGGAACCACACCGTCATCTCGAGATATATAAGAATGCGGTGGGTCATGCATGGCTTGTTTTCCCAAGACAGTGGTTCATCCGCGGTAGGAAATCATTTTCGCAGCAGACGGGGGACACGACTTCCGCGAGCAGTGCGAAGGGAGCGAGCCTTTGATTCAGACGATGAGTCCGATCACAGACTCGCGCGAGAAGGCTCTAGACGAGCCATTGAGCAAAGCTCTCGTTGGCACACCCTACCATCGGACGGCTTATGAGGTGAGTCCATCCTAGACCTGCTAGACGAGGGCTACGGTACCAGATCTATCAGTTATGGCAACTTCACAAGGAGAAACGAGAACTACGCAAGTCCCACCTCGACCACTGGCGTGCGACCGCGTCCAAGACGGGAACTGGCAGACCTGTCGATGCCATCATCTCCCCTGCAGTCGCGTATCCTGCCGTCCCTCACGGCCAGAACACGTTCGCTCCTCGTTCCTCTGATCCGTGCCGCTGGCTCATGCATGTTCAGGGATTCGTTCTACACCACGTTGTGCAATGCTCTCGATTATGCTTGCTCGGTCTTTCCTGTGACGTTCGTTGACCCAGAGCTCGATGATCCTCATCCTCCTCACGAATTCTACAACGAGGAGGATGCCCACATCTTCAATCTCTGTGATTTCCATTCCGTTCCTTCTCCCGCACTGATCTCAACGCGTTCATTAGATGCGGCAGACATGTTCCCAGGATGTCCCATTGGGTTGCAGCTGATTGGAGGCACGCAAGAGGAGGAGGCTGTGATTGCCATGACGGAGATTGTCGATAAAGCTCTGCAGAATCTGAAGTGAAACCGAGCAGAGAAACAATAGTATCACCCAAATGTACTACTAGATATACAGTCGAACGCTGGACCCTTGCCTTTTTGATACAATGTGTAGAAAGAAAAGAGCAGTACATAGCAATGAAACAGGAAGACTAGATCCCGTCTTCGTCGTGGGCAGCTGCCTCGGCATCGGCTTCGAGCTGGGCGATGTCCTCCAGTTGCGCGGCAAGAAGCGCAAGCTGGCCCTGCAGCTCGGCTCTCGCGTGTTCCGCCAGGGAAAGCGAGACGGATTCGCTTTTGACAGGCGACATCCGTCTGGCTGCCTCGTCTTCCAGACTGAACACGGCGCCGAAGTTGATGGTCTGCAGGATTTTTTCCGCGGCCTGGTAGGCCGAATTTGGGGGGACCGATGGCTTGGGAGGTGGTACTTCGGTTGGAGGGATCGGTCGCGGAGGTTCTGTGGGCGCAGCTGCGGGCGTTGGTGCGGGTGTCGGCTGGCTCGCGGGATACGGCGACACGGGTGGCGGAGCAGGCACAAATGCTTGCGGGGAGGGTCGTGGGATGGGAGTGAACGGACTGGCGCCGTTCGGCATCCGTGCTTGTTTTTGCATCACGATCGGAGTCGCGTTATGTGTTTGTGGACGGCGAGTCGCGCGGCGGGTGGAGGACTGGGACCGCTGAGGATGACTATCGAGATCGTAAAAGAAATGAGACGCACATTCCCCCCTTCCCAGCTCGCGTTCAACCGATACCTCCCACTAGCATTCTTTTCAAACCGGCCCCTTCTATACGCTTTTTGCAGTGCTTGACTGGCGGATGGCCGGAAGTTCGCTTGAACCGGATATCGTGCGGATATCCAATTGAATAGATCCTTCGGTGCCATGCCTTCAGGATCTGCAACAGTCGTTAGTCCCTCCACGATCATATCCTCATAGCTCGGGAGGTCTGTATCTTCCGATGCAGGTGCAGGCACAGGAATAGAGGCATCTTGCTGATGCGGGGCGGCAAAGTACGGATTAGGTGCAGGATAACCTGGCGCAGAAAGGGGAGGAGGCAATGGATACGGGTGGTGAGCTGCACTGGACGGCCCAGCGGCATATGGAAAAGAAAATGGGAGATATCCCGGTGGGAGAGGTTGGTGGTAATAAGGTGTGTGTGGATATGCGGATGCGGGCTGAGACGAGAAGTTGAAAGGTTGCAAGGACGATGTATTGGGGGTCGATGGACCTGCAACCGGTGGTTTATCTGGCGGCTTCCGTTCGGTGGATGTTTGAGGAGACTGATCATCAGATGCTGCCGTAGGATGGGCTTCATTGGTGGTCGATGAAGCAGCTGGTGTTGACGAGGGAATTTTATTCGGCGCCTCTTCTGCTTTTGGTGGGTTCTGCATGGAAGCAAGAACAGCTTTGAAATCCGGCGGCCAGATATTCCTCTTCAGCGCCATGGGCACATGTATATCGAGAGCAAGGCATATCTCAATGACCTGCTGAGGAGGGAGTAAGGCGAGATACTGTCGTTTGAGACTGTGGTCTGTAATAGAGCGAGAATAAGGACGGGAGGCATGGTCATAACAAAGTTTCGAACCTTCGGGAGGTGCATTGTAAGGAAAATGGAGCTGCCCAGAGGTGTCGGCAACCATACGGTGCAGCACTGTGCTCAGAAGAGAAAGCAGGAAGCGAAACCCGGTGTTCAGAAGCATTCCGGCCATCATCAATACTTCGGCAGGATCCGACCACGATGATAAATCCCCCTCGGACCCTCTTGAATCCCAGTGCTCCGTTTAGCCTAAATATCCCAGCTACTTTCCGTCGACTCAGCATTCGGCAAAGGCATACGCAATCTTTAGATTCTATATCACCTTGTGTCTAGGTATATAAGTCGCAGGACTTAGCCCGAAGATGGAACTGCAAAACATCGTCTCCCATGCTCAAAATATCTATTGTCTCGCTCGTCGTCAGCTTCGGTTTCATATGCTCTGCATACTCAAAGACCGTTGTTGATCTTGGTTATGCCAAATACGAACCGGCGTTCGACTCTACCTCGAACCTTACAACTTTCCTGGGGATTCGCTACGCTGCTCCCCCAGTCGGTACGCTTGTCACCTTGGTTGCGTTTTCTTGCCTAGTTTGATCGAATTACAGGTGATTTGAGATGGAATGCGCCCGTTGCCCCTGCGAAGGCGAATGGAACTCAGAAGGCAATCAACGCTCCTCCGCAGTGTTACCAGGGACCCTTCGCTGGTCAAGCTTCTACGAGTCTGTCTGCTCGGACGAACGACTACGCCGGGCAGTCTGAGGATTGCCTCTTTCTCAGCGTTTACACGCCGGATCTTCGACCACAGCGCCTTCTCCCGACCATCGTTTGGATCCACGGAGGAGGGTCAGTAGAAGGATTATCAACCTGCTTCGTTTTCTTGTGATTGATTGAGTCATCAGGTATTCGTGGGGCAATGAAAGCACGTACAACGGTGCTGACCTGGTGAACGAATCGGGAAGCAAATTTGTTGTCGTTACCATCCAATACCGGCTAGGGCTCTTTGGTAACGTCTTATGTCTCTGATTGATCAGGCTTATTAAGTTCGTCCACCAGGATTCCTCGCTGGGGAACAGGTCAAAAAGAGTGGGGTGCTGAATGCGGGACTTCGTACGAGCTCCCCTGGCGTTGAAACAGGCTGATGATGACAAATGCCGTATAGTCGACCAACAATTCGCTTTGCACTGGGTCCAAGATCATGTTCGTATTGTTGTTGATCTCACTGTGTTCATTGCTTACAAGGCCCTCAGATCCACAAATTCGGGTTTGTTGGAGTTTCTTGCAGATGTTTTTGTGCGCTCAACACGGTCCTAGCGGTGATCCAGCTCACGTTGTGATTTGGGGACAATCGGCTGGAGCGGGTTCGGTCATTCAGCATGTCGTGGCCAATGGTGGAAAGACGGAGCCCAAACTCTTCAAGACCGGGATCACCAGCTCGCTCTTTCTTCCCCCTCAATACGGATATGGGGATGTCATTCCCCAGGTATATGCGGCGTGTCTTTCTCAGCTGTTCCCCGGCTCACCTATGTCCCAGAGCTTGTTTGATTCAGTGGCCGGCCAAGCAGGGTGTGTTTGTCCTTTCTGCTCCGCAGTGGCGAATTCTGAAATGCGTGAATCAG
Source organism: Mycena citricolor (assembly GCA_963692855.1). Classification (NCBI taxonomy): domain Eukaryota; kingdom Fungi; phylum Basidiomycota; class Agaricomycetes; order Agaricales; family Mycenaceae; genus Mycena; species Mycena citricolor. The sequence goes on along the minus strand of CAVNYO010000165.1, from coordinate 48,082 downwards.
GTGTGCTTCGGGAGATCAGCTCGACTGCCTGCGACGAACGGATGGCGAGGTCTTGCAAGGGATCAACATAGACCTGGCTTCGGCTGCTTTTGAAGGCACTTTCACATTTCTTCCCGTTGTCGACGGATCTCTCATCACGAAGAGCCCCGCCGATGCTCTTGAACAGGGCGAAACAAACGGAGTATGGTCGAACAATCACTGCACAAATATCATCTGATCCATTCCAGGATGAATTGCTCGTCATTACAAACAGCCTCGAAGCTGCTGTGTTCGTCGACCAGACCGTTGGGTATAACATCACACAATTCACAAGAAATATGCTCCCGCTTTTGGACGAGACGCAAGCAGAATCCGTTGCTGCCATCTACCATTCCGTGGGCAGCACAACAGAACAAGTCAGTTGCTCACAGCTGCCCCCCTCTTGATGCTCACGATATTCATTAGGCCACCGCCATCATGACCGAAGGCGTGTCTTTCTGACGCAGTGATCTTTCGCACCCAGCTGATCTATCGTAGCCATCTTCGTCTGCCCATCCTATCTCGCTGTCGATGCTTTCCCCGGCAACGCTTGGAAGGTCGGTCAGCATGAATCACATGCATCCTGGTGCCTAACCGTGAATTACAGGGAGAATACGCAGTCCCTCCTGCCGTGCACGGTGAAGATATATTCTACTATTTCCAGTCAATCAGCTTCGCAGGCTTCGCGCTCGCATACAACAACACTGACTTCATCACTGCGTTTCAACAAGTATTCTTCTCGTTCGCCGCCAATGGCGACCCGAGCCTGAAGTTGCAGCCCAGCATTGCTCCCTATTGGCCTCGGTGGTCAGATGGCGGGAACCAGATGGTGTTCAATCGCACAGCTCAAGCAGTGCCTCAGCTGACAACTGCCGCCCCGCCTGCAGACCTGATGCGCAGATGCGCGTAAGTGCTGTTCATGCAATTCTCATTAGCCAATTCATTGAACATCTTCAGGCTCTGGAAAGAATTGCGGAGCGCTCTAGAATAGTGTACTCTCGATCAGTTTATCCACGTACTCCGTATCACGTATACTTATAGAATAATACCACGGGTGCGACCGGAAGCTGTCTTCCGTCATAGCCGATATATGTGTCCCTAGATCTGGCTCAGAGCACGCGACGCGTCCAGCCGGCATTAAGTCACGCTGTGACTTCTACACTCTACATAGATTTCTTCCACTTCCCCGCATTCTTTCCCTTTCTTGAAGCCATCTTCGTTCCACCGAGACAGAGTCTCGGAGTATGAGAAGAGATGTCAGGGTTTTGCTCGTTGGCGACGGTCGGGCTCGTTTACGCGACCTTTCAACCACATCTCATCGCATTCACAGAGGGTGTCGGGAAAAGCACACTGGTCACCACTTTGATCAAGGAGTCCTACGTCGCCCATGTGAATAAGCATTGCATTGCCGTCCAGTCGCGTCGTAGCTCAAATCCCGGCCCGCGCAGGTTCAGCATATCGTTCCCGAAGTGACCATCCCGCCCGAGGTCACCCCGGAGAATGTGACGACGTATATCGTGGACTCGGGAGGTGCGTGGACCCAATGGACATCATTTCCATTTCGTTTCTAATCTGTCTCGTTACTGCCGCGCAGCGGGCCCCCAGGACCGGCCTCACCTTGAGAGCGAGATTCGCAAGGCACATGTCATCTGCGTGGTGTACTCGATAGACAACGCCAATTCGTTCGACCGGATCCCTACATTCTGGCTCCCCCATTTCCGGCAATTGGGTGTCAACGTCAGTCGGTGCCGACTGGCTGGGCTGGGCTGGGCTGGGCAGGACTGACTTTCCACCAGGTACCTGTCATTCTCGTGGGCAACAAGATCGACCTGCGCGGAGATGACCCCGCAAATGAGACGCTGGCTGAGGAGATCTTGCCTATCATGAATGAGTTCAAGGTGCGTTGGTTCCCGTGCAGACCGACTGTGCTAAACGCGCAGTGAAGGAAGTCGAGACGTGCATAGAGTGCTCCGCGAAACAACCCGTGAATGTGTCAGAGGTCTTCTACTTTGCCCAGAAAGCAGTTCTGCATCCGACAGCTCCGTTATACGACTCCCGCGACCATGTGTGTGTATTGCAGACGTCGTACGCTAGACTCTGATAACGTCCAGGTCTTGAAACCTGCATGTGTCAGCGCGTTGCAGCGTATTTTCAAGCTCTGCGACCTGAATAAAGATGGGATTCTGGATGCTGCGGAGTTGAACGATTTCCAGGTCCGTGTCTGTCGCACCTCACGACGCGTCCCCGCTGATAATCTCTGCGCAGCGTAAATGCTTCGATGCGCCGCTTCAAGTCCAAGAGTTGGAAGGGATTCGGCAAATGGTTTCTGCACATACCGAAGGCGGCGTCAAGGACGGAGGTCTGACTGAACGGGGCTTCCTCTACCTACATACGACCTTCATCCAACGAGGGAGACTCGAAACGACATGGACGGTTTTACGCAAGTTTGGTTACGCTGAAGACTTGAAACTTACGGAAGGATTCCTGCTACCCAAGTTTGTCCCGAGCTCTTGAATCAGTCGAGTCTGACATGCCGCCCACGCAGATTCGATGTTCTACCGGACTGCTCGGTTGAACTGAGTCCCCTGGGTTATCAATTCTTCACTGATCTGTTCGAAACTTTCGACAAGGTGTGTCTGGTAGTCTCACTTGATGTTTCTGGCTCGAACTGGTGTAGGACCAAGATGGGGCGCTGAAGACACACGAGCTGGATGAGGTCTTCAGCACGTCTCCTGGCAATCCTTGGGCCACCCAGAAATTCCCAGACACCACCCTTTCTGATGATTCGGGAGCCGTGACTCTGCAAGGATGGCTTGCCCAGTGGAGGTGTGATCGCATCTACACAATTCTCCACTTCTCTGATGCGTGTGACAAGTATGACGACTTTGTTGGACCATAAGACGACGCTGGCTTACTTGGCTTACTTGGGCTATCCCAACGAACCACGAACTGGCGCACTTCAGGTTACACGCCCACGGAAGACGGATCGGAGGAAAGGCAAAGTCACGCGGAATGTGTTTTTATGCTATCTCTGCGGAGCTGCTGGGTCTGGAAAAACATCTCTTCTGCGCGCGTTTGCTGGAAAACCTATATCGTCTGTCTACGAGCCTACGACAAAGGTTGTGAGCGTGGTCAATTCTGTGGCAATCGACGGATCGGAGAAATATTTGGTGGTAAGATTTGTGCGTTTGGTGGTTGCTGCCGCTGATTGTCGCCCAGCTGCAAGAATTCGGTTCCAAGTACGAGGCAGAGATGCTGCGGAACTCCAAAAAGCTGGATTTGGCGGATGTCATCGTCCATGTCTATGATTCGGGAGATACCAACTCCTTCTCTTACATCAGTAATCTTCGGGCAAGTCGTCACCGGTGCGGTTCTGTTCTGTTCCTGATCTTCTGTGCAGCAACAGTATAGTTTAGATAATATCCCCACTCTCTTCGTCGCCACCAAGTCGGACCTCGATCTGGCCCAGCAAGTGAGTGCGAGGAGTCGTGTTGGGCATATTTGCTTACGTTTTGCAGCGACACGAAGTTCAACCCGATGTCTATTGTCGACGGCTCGGCCTGCAAGTTCCTGTCGCCGTAAGCGTGAGAACGGGTCAAACAGCAGATGTCTTCCACGAAATCTGCGCAATAGCGTTGAATCCGTGCGTCGAATGATGGGATATGTGTTCCCCGGTTTCTGACAGTCGAAAAGACATGGTGCTATCCCTGGTGGGCTGGATCGCGCCCGAAGTGCTACGGCCCGGCTGAGGATGTACATGGCTCTGACCGCGCTGTTCGGTGGCTGCACTGCAGGTTTGTTTATGCTTTATCGGACTCTTCGGCCTGGTCGTGGTGCGTTTCCCGGGCTTGACATACATAGTTGGATAGCATGGATTGTTAGTGGCGGGAAAAGAGACTTGTGATTGCAGGCGATATCAGATGACGCAAGTGCCAAATGGGGTAAAGGGCGTGCGGAGAACTCGTTTCTGCACAGACCACCAAGTCATTTGAGAAGCTCAGCCAGAGCCGTACGCCTGTTCACCTGCACCGGGCATTACAGCCGACATATATCTAGTCCATCGTTAATCTTCGTCTGATCCTTCTCCAAACTCAGTTCCATCGATCCGCTCTTACCCTCAACCACATTGCAAGCATGGATGCCGACATGGATTTCGACGGCCCATCTGCGCCCTCTGACGCTCCACCACCCCAGGCATACTCGAATCCGATGGGGCCGATGGATGGCGGACGCAAAATGCTGTCAGTGCCTGTCCAGTACGACAAATTGTTTCGGCTGATCTCCGCCTCCACAGTGACCTTGTCTTCATACAAGATTGCACCGGCAGCCAGGGTAGCTATATATCCTCCGCAACGAAGAATATCGAGCAGATATGCGCGCACATCTTTGAGTCCGGAAAACTGCAAGCGACGGAGGATCTGCGCGTTGGGCTGGTCGCATTTCGGGACCACCCCCCGCAAGATCACACGTACATCACGAAGAACTTCGGCTTCTCGTCGGACAGCAGCAAAGTGCAGAAGGACCTATCTGGTTTGTATGCGTCTGGCGGGGGAGATGGTCCGGAGGCTGTGACGGCTGCGATGCATGAAGCCCTGAATATGGAATGGAGAGATGACGCTAGCAAGATGATCGTGCTCATTGCCGATGCACCCCCGCATGGGATCGGTGAATACGGGGATGGTGCGTCCAGTTCAGCGACACATCTTCATGATCTGAGCAGGATCGCAGGTTTCGATGAAGGCTCGCCTGATAACAACGATCCGCTGCAGCTCGCTCGAGTCATGGCCAGCCGGGGCATCACTTTGGTTTGCAGATTCTCCGCATTCAGGCTCCTGCTCATGGACCGATCAGTTCTTCGTGGCCTGTGAACCTGCCTTGAGCGGGTATTCGGTGGGTTGGCTCAGCCATGCCATGTCTGCAACCAGAGTGCTGATCCACTTTCAGTACGCTACTGATTTCTATCGAGCCATCACTAATATCACGTCTGGTCTCATGCTCCCTCTCACAACCGCTGACCTGCTGGCCCATGCCATCGTTGGGAGCGTCTTGGAGAATCTGGACATGGACCGACTGGTGCGCGAAGTTGGCAATGCGGTCGCACAACGGATTCTCGGGAACAACGAAAGTGTGGATGATGTTGCCCGCGAACTGCACGAAAAGCTACTTCTGCGAAACGAGAGCACGAAGAAGGTGGTCATCGAGAGCATCTACAAGGATTCAGAAGAGTCCAAGCATAACGTGCAAGTGTACATGCATGCGCCGTCGCTAGCGGAGGCGAGGCCTCAGTTGAAACGGGTATGTTACCCGGACTTGGACGCGATCTTTTTGGCTATCTTGATGAACGCCTAGGTCAACGGAACTCGTTTCACGGATAAGTATCTCGAGTCTCGGTCGACGGCGCGGACATCCTATGGGACAAGCCACTCGTATCCATTTGCGCCAGCGACACCTCCTCGGTCGCCGATCAAGGCAGCACCCTCTTCATCGCCCAAACTTGCAACTGGCTCGCCGCCCCGCAAGGTCGTCACCGACTTTGCCGCATTCGGAGCCCCGGCCAATGCCAGTGTGTTTGGCACGGCAGTAGCGTCAACACCGTTCTCCCTTGCTGGTGGTAAGGCAGCGTTTGGGGGGATACGGGCAGGAGGTGTCCGGGGTGGTATGATCGACGAGGACGAGGACGACGAGGATCACGGGCGACAGAAAGTCGAGTTGCGAGAAGACTCGATATCCTTGGACCAGGTATATCTTGCTTCTCCTCGGCTATCTGGTTTTGCTCATCAGCCCTAGGCCCGCCGCATTGCCATGCAAAGCGCCTGGAGAAGTGCCAGGGTGTAGGAGAATCATCTATCATTTCCGGTCTTGTTTTTGTTCATCCAATATGTATATTCAGAATACCTGCATGTCAACCGTTTATGAGAGTACCTAGTACCAGCATACACCAACACTTGTTCTAGTGTAAAAAACGTATACCTTGAATATTGCTCAAACCGCTCAGTCATGTCCGTCGTCTGCGCCTCTCCTCTTTCTTGTCTGGGACGACAGTTTGCTGTGCTCCGATGTCTTCTCGTTTTCGCTTGCGTGGTACTCGCTCTGCATCCTGCTTCGACGACTCTGCACCAGATGAAGAACGCTCTCGTTTCCTCTCCTGCTTCTCTGCAACGTTGACATCCTCTGTCGACCGGCCTGCGTTCGTGATTCCGGCTCCCTCGTCCTCCTTCCTCCTACGCGATTCTTTCTTCTCCTTCTTCAATCGGCGCAGCTCCTTCCTTTCCTTCTTCTGCCTCCTCAGCTCCTTCCTTTCCCGTTTTTCCTGCCGCAGCCGCTTCCGCTCACGCTTGTCCGAGTCGTCCTTCGCATCCGCGTCGGACAACGTCGATTTCCGTCTGCGCTTCTTGCTCGGCCGCGCGTCGCTGGGTTCCGCGACCGGCGCGGCGGGCTGCTGGGCAGGATCGTCGGAGTCCGGGGCTACGACGGGCCCGCGGAAGAACCTGGAGTACAGCCCGCGCTTGGCGGCATCGCGCTTGGCTTGGGCCAGCAGGCTCAGGCGCGCGTGAGCCGAGTCGACATCGGGTGTGGAGGTTCCGGAGGTGTCTGCGCTCGTGCCGACGATCGGTCGGCGGTTCGAGAGGATCCCGGTGCTCGTGCGCTTTAGATCGGCATTGGGGGTGTCGTCGAGGTCGGAATCGTTCGTATCCTGAGTGGACACACAATGCATCAGTTGGGAAGTGCGACATGGAGCGGCCAGACGACGTTACACTGTCGGCTCCGGATAGCTTGATCTGGATGGCCTTGGAGGCGGCCGAGAAGAGGCTGCGGGGCGGGTATGTGAACCTGTCAAACGAAGACCAGGAGAACAGACGCACTGGTCCCAGAACGGAAACGCCTCGTCGCGGTCCTTGCCCAGGCCGGCGAGATTTTTCTTCTGGGGGATGGCAAGAGGCCGGCTGATGGCGCCGTCACGGAGCCCCGTGCCGCTACCAGTCCATCCTTGAGCGACGAGATAAGAGTGGCCGTCGAGAGGCATCGAGGGAGAGAAGAAGCGGCAGCTTTTGATGGAGAGAAATTATTAGATTTTAGGGTTAGGCTCATAGCACTGCATTGCATTGCTACATGTCCTCTTCGCACCGTCGCGGGGGTTCTCGGTGCAGCCCATTCTAATGTCATGTCCAGTATTTCTCTCACTCTCAAATGCCCTCTATTCGGGAAAATTTAGTTTCCCTAATTTGAGGATTTTCGACTCGAATTCCTCCTTCGATAACGCCGCAGTGATAATTGGCAGAATTAGGATGCTCAGTCCAAGTTGCACACCTCACATGGATGAGTCTGGCTGGACGGTATCTTACGCGAATGTCGTCCAAAGTGGGTCCATAGGGGGATGATTTGACGTCATAAAGAGTTGATGGAAATGTGCTTACACTGCTCTGAACATGCTACTCGAGTGCTACTGCAACTATGGCGGTGCGGGGAAGTGGCTGAGCTGCACCGCTTGACCGGTGAGGGTGAAATCATGGGTCAGACTCTCAGGCACATCGACGCTGAGGCTGTAGCGGCCGGGATACAACCAGAGATTACCGCTGTCGTCGGTGCGGGCGATGCTGCCCAGGGTCACACCGATCGACGTAGCGACCGTCCACCCTGCCTTGAGCGCAGCCACGCGTGAATACCCGATCAGCGATTTGTTCGGGAACGGCGCTGGTCCTGCCGTCGTCTTCACAAACATCAGAGCGACAAAGTCCGAGACCGTGCTCCCGGCGTTGTGCACGTTGACTTTGAACGTATCGAAGACCGCCAGATCGGGGTGTGTGGCGGATCCGGCCTTCTTCAACAGATTCGAGATCGAGTAACTCGCGACCGGGGTCGTCTGCCAATGGACCGAGAACGTCGTGTAATGCAGCCCAAAGCCAAACTCGAAGACGGGGGAGCCAGTGTACCATTGGTATGTCCGCCCTGGGTTCCCCGAGGTCTTGTTCGGTCGCAGGTTCATGTCGGTGATCGGGACTTGGTCGATGAAGGCGGCGGGATATTGCGTCACCGGCAAACGACCAGCAGGAGCAACCTTGCCGCTGATGATGTCGAAAATAGCGGCTCCTCCGCTCTGGCCGGGGTATCCCGCCCAGAGAATGGCTCCGACCTGTAATTTATTCGATTGGGAGCACTCGCAAGGGAGGTCATGTCACTTACACCTGTGTTGGAAAGCAGTGACGAATCGTCGATCTGGCCTGCACCGCACTGCACCACGACGAGCGGCTTGCCGACAGCCGAGAGTTTTTGGATCAGCTCAAGCTGAACGCCAGTCCAGACGATGGTCTTTCTGTCAAGAGCTTCTCCCTCAACAGTAGCATCTGTAGATAGGGTCAGGTGTCGATTTTCCAAATAAAACATAACGAGCACACCAATGCCACCAACAAAGACAACGACGTCGGCAGCATGAGCAGCAGCAATCGCGTCGGCAAACCCAGAGGTAGACGTATCCAGAACATCCGCCATGCCGGGAACATAAATGACTTGGTATCCAGCTGCGCTGGCTCCCATGATGGGCGTAATCAGGAAAGGCGCGATGCCAAAGTAGCTGCCTTGCATCTGCGTGGTAGCATTGGCCCATGGGCCGATGACTGCCATCTTCTTCAGATTTTTCTTCAGCGGAAGCGTGCCATCGTTTTTGAGCAAGACTAGACCCTCTGCCGCTGCGACGTATGCCAATTTCTGGGCAGAGGGAGTGTTCACTTCATCCCATGTGATCTGACGGTACGGCTGTTGGGTAGGCGGATCGAAGTACCCCAGACTATCGAGACGTCAGAATGGCACACACCCGCGAAGGCTAGATAACACTCGCCGGACGAGAGACGAGTACAACCGCACGACGGCATTCTCGACATCAGCACGCTCTGCCAAGCCTTGGTCGATGGCCGCCTGGAGATAGAGAGAGAAGGTCGTCCCACAGTTGACGTTTGTGCCCGCCTTGATAGCCGCGGCAGCTGCAGCGGGGTAGGAGTCGGTATAGCCGTGGGCATCGAAGATGTTGGCGACGGCATCACAGTCACTGGCAACCCAGCTGTTGTTGCTGAAGCCATAGGAACCGACCAGCACGTCCTGGAGCAGGTACGGGCTGGCGCATGCGGGCACCCCATTCACTCTGTCGAATCGAGTTGTCTGCCGTTCTTACGTAAATGGAGAGCATACACTCACGCATTGTATGAACACATGACCGCATTGACCCGGGCATCACGGACACACGTCTGGAAGGGGCGCATGAAGTACTCGCTCAGCTCTTGTGTGGTGATGATAGCATCGAATGCGAGCCGGTTCGTCTCAATGTCATCTGCGCGCCATGAGGAAATGCACGAGGAAAGACGGAAGCGGACTCACACCCAGCCCAATGCTTGCAGACTGCCGTGTTTTTGATGTACGGTTTTGGATCAATCCCACCCTGGAAGCCGTCGATGTACTGGTACACGTACTGTGCCGCACGGAACGCATCCTCTCCGGGCGTCTCCGGGCCCCGGCCCCACCGTGGATCACGCCACGGGTTTATGTTTGGCGCAAACCAATCCAGCCCAGTCCGCGCCGCATTAGAAAACGCACGCGCTTCAGTGCTGATGGTCGAAGCGACAGTTTTGATGAGCTGGAATAGAGTGAGGTCACGCAGAGGCGAATGTGCGATGGAAACTCACAGCATCGTCGAATGCAGCACTCATGACGATAGGCTGCGGAAACTGCGTCTCATGGCGTCAGAAGCCGTGCGATGCAGACAACGCGACAGATCGCCGCTCACCGAAGTCGCGTAGCTGAAATTTCCGCTGGCAGCAAAGGCGACGCCATGGATCGTCGAAAGGCCGTGCAGCGCTTCGCTCCACCAGTCGTAGCTGGGTATTCCCAGCCGTGCCACGCCCGGAGCCATATGCACCGTGTTGTTGATGAGCTCTGTCGTGGTCATAGCCGCGACAAGTCCTCGGGCTCGCGTGATAGGGTCTTTCGAGGTGTCGCATACGGCGTTCTTGGCCAGCGGCCCATGCACGCAGTCGGGAAAACCCTGCCCGCGGGCAAGAGCCTGCAGCGCGGCGAGAAGTGTGAGTAGCAGAAACATGCGCGCGCACAACAGCAAAAGCTGTATCCCATGATCTTATAAGTGCACGCTGGGGTTTCCTCGGAGCCACAGGCGTTCTGAGTCCCGAGATGGGGTTCGCCGGGTCCCAGAAGCGTCTGAAAGAAGGGGCGGAGGCAGTCGGACCGACAGAGGAGAGCTGAGCAAGGTCAGATGAGCCGTACGCGCGACGTTCGACACCCCATCGATCAGAAATTTCAGGTTCTCCTCCCAGGTCCATCTCGAAGATCCACTGACGTTTGCCTCGTAGGAGTCCGAATGACAAGACGTGCCGAGACAACTACGGCACTTCTGTCCGAATAGTCAGCTCTATAATACTTCAAGTGTCGGCATTGGGGTGAACACTGCGGCGCTTCTTGATACATATGTCACTGACTGCGCTCTTGTAAAAGCATACCCGTGCACGTGCAAGTGTCGCTGAATCGCAGTGACACCCACTGTCAAACAATTGATCAATGATTGACAGTCTGTCAAATCCTCACACAAAGCGAAGATTTTCGTAACTCATCTTGGGGGACTTTCAAGGCAACATGCACAGGTCATCGTCACCGAGTGGACTCTGGACGTGGCTGACCTCTTTTTCCAGGCCCCGGAATGTCTGTTCTAGACCTCCAGGGCTTGCTTAACTCTCGAACCTGGTCATGACACATTTCAAAATCGTAACTTTTGTCACGTTTCACGACCCCGTGATGTGATCCCTCGCGTGGAGTGCGTTTACGCGTGATTAGAGGCTGGTTCGATGCGGGCTTTCCATCCCATCTTGGTTTCTCGTGAATACCCGACCCGTGTGCTTCTCAAGCTCCCCGGATTCTCGCTCATTGTGTTCACGAGCGAGTCCAGCATTATGATGCTGTAGTCGCAAACTACTCGCTGCTGTTTGCCCGGCGCCGAAACGGATGATGACGTGATGACGGCTGGAATCGAAGCCCTCTCTGCTTTCTTCCACACCTACTTCCAACTGAACGGTCTCGCTCTTTCCTTCTAGCTGACCACTGTGCGACCATGGCCCTGGGTCCCGCCGAGGTTGCTCATGGTCCGATGTTCATTGGACTCTTTCTGAACGTTCTCCTTTTCGGTGCGCGAGACCAACTTGACCGACGCGCTGCTCGCGAGCGTATTCTGACCAGTGATCCGCAGGTATGGTCATCCTGCAGACGCACACGTACTTCACGACTGTATGGCGGAAGTCAGTGGTCGGCCAGTTGCACATCCGTTCGAGGCCAAACCGTGTAATCTGTCTACTCGCAGAGACTCGCGCTGGATCCACTCTTTCGTCCTTCTTGTCCTGCTTCTGGACACCTTGAATACCTTTTTTGACTTTGCGTATCTCTACATGGCGCTTATCGTTCATTTCGGTGAAGGCGATCGTGGCTCTGCGGTCTGCCGAGTGCTCATTTATTCGTCAGGCGACCTGCAATACCTGCGATCCGCAACTTGGCGTGTGTTTTTCCGTGGTGCGAGTATGCTTTGTCGCTGAATCACGCTGTCTGCAGTCTTCATGACAGGTAGAGTCTCGTACTCATATACTGCCTGATTATATGCATTCATATCTCGCAGACCCTATAATGACGGTATGCTGTGCTCGCGGCCTAGGGTTACTGTCAAATCCAGTCTTTACAGGCCAGCATTGCGTGCCTCGTTCAGATCTTCATGGGATGGAGGGTGTATCTGCTGACAAGGAACACCGTATGGTGCGGTATTGTGATCGTCGTGATGGCACTCGCTGGTCTTGGTTAGCATTTGCCCCGATTATTGTTCGGGAGCTCTTGTTCACCTATCGTAGCCGGAGGGCTGGGTGCGGTGGAACTGCTGATGTCGATATCGTGGACTGACTGCGTTTCTGCACCGTACAGCGACTGCTGTCGAGGGATTGCGCAGACCCCAGTTTCAACAGTTCCAAGCCGCTAAAGTCAGTCGCAGACAACTTCCGCAGACGGTTGATGCCTTACGAGTGTCAAAGCCCTACGTGATTACCTGGCTCGCGTGCGAGGTTGTGGCGGATATCTTGATAGCAAGCATCCTCGTCGTCCAACTGTAGGCCCCCCGGCTCGCTGACATGGAGCGCACTGATCTCCTTGCCAGAGTAGGAATTCCGACTGTGCCGCGGGACTTGCAAATGAAGTGATTCACAGAGGCAACGTCGCACAGGATTTGCGAGAACCGATGCTGTTGTGGACCACATCGTCACCAGTGCGTGTGCAGCTTCAATCAAAATGAAGGCAGTTAACTAACTGTGTCTGCCGGACAGTGTCGATACAAACCGGATCGATCACCTGCCTGTTTGCTGTCTTGGACCTCAGCTTTTATCTCGCTACTGTGAGATCGGATTCATTCTTTGATTCCATAGTTGACTGATGGGCCTGCGCCAGAGCTCAGGAATGTGAGATTGCTTCCTTGTATGCGTTTGCGACAAAGTCCCGAATTGCAGTCACCTGGCCTTCAACTTTCCGCTTTGCAAGCTGTATACCAACACTTTGTTGAGCAGCCTCAATAGCCGGTAACGGATGGTGGCTGTCATATGCTGTTTGTCGTAACCGATTCTGTTGCAGAAGAGGCTGGGGATATGACGAAGAGGACGGCAACACCGGCAGGACTGAGGAGAGCGCTCTGGTCGACCAGGATATCAGATTTGTCGGTCTCCAAAAGGTGAGTAGCCATCTTTCTGTCTGTTCAGAGCGTCATAAGTCAAACCCGATGCAGAAACCAGTGCCACCTCCGCGAGATTCCTTCGTGCCTGTGATCGATGTTGAGATATTGGCTCTCTTGAATAACGAACCAGGCAACGAGGCGGATTTGACAAACACCTTGGTTGGTTCGCATCACACAGAGTCGAGTCAAAAGATAATGGAGTGAGCAAACGCGCATGTACACAAATACAACAACAACAACAACAACAAGGAGCGGATAGGCATAGTACAGGGACAGGCATAGGCATAGGCATATAGGCATAAACATAATAACAGAACTTCAGAGAGATAACGAACCAGTCCGAGCCCAGTTGTGTAATCGCTGATTAGCAGCGATGTTGCCATTGAAATAGGCATAAACGAGCAGGCCCCAGGCGGCAAGCAGGATGTTCGTCACTACAGCCTCCCAGTCGATGGTGACGGCGGCCAGACGCCGCTTTGACCTCCGCAGGTGGGCGATGAGTGTCGTATCGGTCTCGAGGCACTGGTAAACGAGGTCGAGCCAGCGCGCACAGATCACGTAGAGGACAGTGACGGTCGCAAGAATGGCGTGACGCGTTTGTCGCTGTATCAAGGTGGTCTGCGATACAAATGGTTCTGGAGAGCAGGTGTCACGAAACTAGAGTCGAGTTCCGAGCCATACACATACCTATGACTTTGATGCACCCGTCTTGTTCCTCCGACAAAACACGCAGGGCCACCGGCGAAAGGTAGTTCACGTGCGTTGGCTCAACGGGTTTCCATCGTAGAGGATCGACCGGCTGCCAACTCGTGACTAGAGTCGGCGGTGTGAAAAGCAGAACTTACCGTGCAGGTTTCCAGACCCCAGGCACCCTTCACCAAGTTGACGTCCAGGCCACCCCGAGGACACAGTGGAAAATCAGCGGTCATGTCTGGAGGCGCACCGTCGTACACTTGATACAAGTGAGAGTAGAAATGGACACGGATGTGTCTGTGATTCGATCAGCAAGAGACGGAGTGTTGACAGAGGAAACGGCTTGTGCCCGGGTGCTGGCTTCCTCGGAACGCGCTGGATGACGAGCTGGAACTCCCGCTCTGCGTAACGAGCGGTTTCGGAGGCATGCTCTTGAGGGGACTTGACGAGTACGTTGCCCATCGTAGGGAGAGGAGAGAATCTGCGGAGCAGAACTAGGTAAACACCTTGGGCGTGAGAAGGCGTGGTTTATATAGCGTCGCGACCAGGCGTGATTTGGAGACGAATACAAGGTCGTGCAGTATGTCCGGATCGAGAAGAAAGCCAGTACACGAGAATGCCTCATTCCAGCAGAAAAAAACTCCAAGCGGGCCGGAATACAAGGGGTGCCGCGAAGAAAGTACAAAGGCAGAAGTACAAGGGGTTTGATGGCAGATGGCGGGAGGCTCGCAGAGTCGAGCGCGAGGTCTTGGGCGCGGTGGGACGCTTGGGGTCGATTCCTGAGTGTATCTACATCGGAAATGGCTGGTTTGCGAGGTGGTGACGGCTATTTTCAAGTGGCAAGTTCGTCCTATTGTTCGATGCACGCCAAATGGGGTAAGTGCCACATTTAGCACGCGTGACGTCATATGACGCCGGCATCATCTGATCATCACAACAGGTGCTTGCATCGGCTCAGACGTGCTTACTACTTCACCTCGAATGGCTTCCTCGACGAGCTCTCCCACATCTGCCATGTCCTTGGAATGTGATGCACCGTGTCCGGTATCAGAAGGCGAGCATCCGGGTTCGGCATCACTGGCTCTGGTTTACGACGATCACGTCTGCAGCGATCTTCAACGATCTCGTCCATTATTTCAAGTACGCGTGCTCGGCATACATCCCGGTGTGTCCCCGGCCAAATGGACAGAACCTCGTTCTGGAAGTATGCTTTCCGTCAACATCTATACCGTGATGGACCGACCCTGTCGTCAGTTTGGCAACTTTATTACCGACATCCAAGGGTTCATCGCACGCGATGACGAGCGCAAGGAGTTTGTTGTCGCATTGAGAGGAAGGTGGGTCGGCGGATGAACGTTTACTGTACAGAGACCCAGTGGGGCCAGTGCATCTGTTACGGACGCATTGCTCGACATGAATATCTTGCTGGTGCCGTTCTTGACTCCTGGTGTCCAACTGCCCTGTGCGTCTACTTTTGAAGGTCCCAGGCTGCTATTGATGAGGCTACCACAGCCAAAGCCCGCGTTCATGCTGGATTCTTGGCTGCGTACGCTTCCTACCTTGCGTGTCCTGTGGTCATTGTCGGAACGAGCGTATAGATGGGACTCGGTCGCGACGCAAATCACCGCCACTCTAACTGCCCAGCGCATGGTACACTCCGGCTACCGGCTCGTGACTGTTGGACACTCAATGGGCGGTGCACTGGCCACTCTCGCCGCCGTCTCGCTTCTCCAGCTCTTCCCGGCGTCGCCGATGTTGGACCAAACGCGCACTTACTCTTACGGTGCCCCTCGTGTCGGAGTCTGTCTCGTTCCGCAGCCGTCAAGTCTAAGCTGAATCGCTCGACTAGAACGAGGCTTTTGCCCACCACGTTAACACGCAGCTGGGTCACAGAGCATTTCGAGGTAATATCGATTGGCTCTTCTGGTCTGCGCTCCAGGCTCAAGTTTACCTACTCAGTGGTCCATGCTGATGACGGGTATGCTCTAAAGTTATCCTATCCTGTCTTCCACGAATCTTCATAGCGTTCCGACGATGATCCCGGTTTCTCTCGGATATCATCACCACGGGATCGAATACTGGCAGCAGCGCGACCCGCCGTCACACTTGAACACGGTCCAGTGCTCTGCGAGTGGTGAGGACGTCTTTTGTTCTGCGAGTATACCATCAAAGGGCATCACACTCGCGCATGCCACGGTGATTATCCTCGCCCCCCTGCCTGAGAACGTCCTGACCAGTGCTCACTTGCTGTCAGTATCTCGGTATCAGTATCGGCACCTCCTTCTGTTTTTGAGCACATTGCAGTACATAATTTTAATCCATCTGTATGAGACTCAATGACCATGAAACACCAACTTGGGATACTTTCCGGTTGTCCGGATCGGGTGTGGGAGCAAGTTCTGATTGGAAACCGCTTGCGTCCACGCCATCAGTTCGCATCTTTGTCCGTCGTATTTAACACTATCGGGACCGTTTATCATGACTCGCAATACTATCCTTTGCAACTTCCTACTCGAAACAGCGCCATGTCTATCGGAGCGTGGACTTACGCAGCGGAAGCTGCACCGTGCTTGATCGTCTTCATGATTCTGGCTTACCGAGGCATGTCTGCGTTACCATCGCCGCCATTCCTCCCAGCAGTGCCCTTTCTGCGCGCGTTCCAGACCGTTTTCACACCTTTCATCGGATTGGAGGAGGCAGAGGGACTGAAGGACCCGTTGAGCGCGTCGCAGGCTCTCGCCCCGCCCGCTCGTCGCGCGTTCAAGACCAAGCCGTACGTGCTGACCTTCCTGCTCGTTT
Source organism: Mycena citricolor (assembly GCA_963692855.1). NCBI lineage: Eukaryota > Fungi > Basidiomycota > Agaricomycetes > Agaricales > Mycenaceae > Mycena > Mycena citricolor. Next base: position 31,821 of record CAVNYO010000165.1, on the reverse strand, counting down.
TCGTCGGCCTCGTGCAATGCCTGGCGTGGACCATGCTCGGCACCTATCGCCTGGTCATTGGGGCTCCCCCTCATCTCATCTGGCACGATATCCTCCTGGCCGATTTCGGCAGCGCATTCTGCTGGTTGTACACATGTGTGCGCGCCGGGCGCCGCGTCCTCACGACGGTGCCTTACGATCTCCTGGCTGTCTACCCCCTGATATTGCTCTCCGCCTTCGCTCGACTGCGGCTCAGTCACGGTGGGATCCTGAGCGTCGGGACGTTGAGCTTGGCCGGGGAGGTGGGGATGGCGTTCGTTGGGATGTGCGCTGTCGTAGCGCTGCCTCTGGCGACGCCTTCTGGACGGGTTCCCGACGAGAAGATTGTGCGTCTGGAGGCAATCTTGCTTTGCTCGACGTTCCAGCTGATTCGACCAGGGTCAGGTCATTTCCCCGGAGGATTATGCATCTCTGTTTAGCCGCATAACGTATGTAGATGCCTCGATGACCCTTCCCCACTGCTCACCCGTCGTGCAGTCTGAATTGGGTCTCCCCACTGATCCAGCGGGTAGCTCTACAAAGTTAGCTTTTTGCTACTTGGCGTTTAACTCTCTCCGGCAGGGGAAACAAGGAAGACTGGAAGAAATAGACGTCTGGAAGCTCAGTCCCACTATGCAGAGCGGCGTCCTGTTCAGCAAGTTCAAGACTTTATCGAGCGAGGCTTCCCTCATATACCGACTCTGGCAGGCGAACTCGTTGGATCTCATGTGAGCTCGATGGTCGGCTAATCCGAGGCCATTTCTTATCACACTACAGGATGGATCTGCTGGGAACATTGGCTGCGGTCGCATCGACGTACGGCGGCCCGTTCTTCATGAAGTAACTCCTGCTGCCTCCGCGTTCCTCCGGGTCTCACAACAGCCCCACCAGCCGCTTGTTGAACTCGATCGATACCGATCAGTCCAAATCAGAGGCGTACCAAAATGCACTGATGATGTTCCTCAGTTTCTTGCTCAAAGTGAGTGTCATCCAATATAATATAATCGGTCAGGCATGACAATCTGCTAGGCAGTATTTGACGCGCAACACTTGTGTAAGAGGATGCTATTCATTCTGGGTGTGTGCAAGATTGAACTCTTTGTAGGGTTTGGCCAGCATGCAGCGATGCGGATCCGGTCCGAACTCATGTCGGCGATCTACGAAAAGTCGTTGAAGCGACAGGACCTCAGCGGCACCGTCAATGTCAAGGACGGCAGCGCCGGCGCCGACACGGGAAAGATCGTGAATCTCATGTCGGGAGACGCCGAGAACGTGGCGAACGTAGTCAGCTCGATGCACAACGTCTACGGTGCTCCGTTCGAGTTCATCCTCGGGTTCGGCCTGCTCTATCAAATCTTGGCGAGTTTGAAGCACGCGCGTTTCAACGATGATGGCTTATGATATGTGGCAGGGAGTGAGCGCATTCTCTGGATTCCTTGCATCGTTCATTGGGATGCCGCTGAACGGCTATCTGACAAACCGGCACGCTTGGATCAACCGTGGACTGGTGGAGGCCAAAGACAAGCGGATGGGACAAGTGAATGAGCTGCTCGCATCGGTGAGAGCGTTGGGATTACCGTGATCGGGTGTTGTTCGATCAGTCCCACTTACCATCCGACAGATTAAGTTCATCAAGTTTTTCGCCTGGGAGGAGATGTGGCTGAAGAGGGCCATGGAAGCCCGCAATGAGGAGATGGTTTGGAGGCGACGGGGTGCGTTTTTTCCCCTCTTTGGCCGACGAGCCGTTCCTTGTTGATTGATTTTCGCCGTACTCAGGTCGCATGAACAATGTGCTGTATCATTGGTGTGTACGCGCTTCTGTGGAGGCGACAGTCTGGCTCAAAGAGCACTAGCGTCTGGTCCATCCCCCCTGCACTGATCTCCATCATCTCTTTCACGACCTACGTCGCACTGGGTAACACATTGACCATCGCCAAGGCCTTCACCGTGAGGAATTTCTCCGACTGCTGGCTTCTCTCTGAACACGTTGCTTCAGGCTCTGCAATTGTTCACCATGATTCAGTAAGTGATCTCACTCTGTTTTAACTAGTGCACCACTGACATGTCGCACAGATCACCCTTGAACGGTGCGAGCGGATTCTTGAGAACACGCACAAACACGTGACCGTTTGATCAGCCGCACCATACTATTTCGTAGAGATCATTCAGGCTCGGATTGCCATCAACCGCATCGCAACCTTCCTGGAGGAACCAGAAGTCGCATCGCAGGTCTCTATTCTCAAAGCCGAAGATCCTGACGTGGTGGATCACGGCGGAAAACTCGGATTATTTGAAGCATCCTTCCGATGGAACGGTGTCTCGAGGGAGGTTCTTGATTCGTTCGAACTGGACAGACTATTGGTCGTGTTTCCTGAGGGGGCATTGAGTGTCGTCACGGGACCGACTGCCAGGCACGTGTTTCTGCACTCCAGCTACGCTTGAATTGATCGCAAGGTGTGCAGCGGGAAGACGGCCCTCCTCGTAAGTTGCCTGGGTCTATATCACTGATTCATGAGACTAACGGCTGATTCAATCAGATGGCCTTGCTGGGGGAAATGACTCTTCTCCCCGGTGGTCACATCATTCTGAACAAGGACCCCGCCCGATTTGACCGGCACGGGAATGCACATGCGATATCATATGTCGCACAGATCCCTTGGCTAGAAAATGCGTCCATCCGGAATAATATCCTGTTCGGGACTCCAATGGACGAGGAGCGATATCGCCGGGTCCTGTTCTCCTGTGCGCTCCTTCCTGATCTGGAAGTCCTCGAGGACGGGGATGAGACGGAAATCGGCGCAAAGGGCGTGTCTCTTTCAGGCGGCCAGAAAGCCAGGTATGTCGTTAGATGTTCTGTCTTCTTTCATGTAGTTGATTATGTCTTGACAGGGTCGCACTCGCCCGAGCTGTCTACGCTAGAACTAAATATGTCTTGCTTGACGATCCGTTGAGTGCTGTTGTAAGCCGTTTTGGGCAGTATACTGTGCAGGAAGGAGTGCTGATCTGCCGTGCAGGACAGCCACACAGGACGCTTTCTCTATGACCAGTCCGTGCTTGCGGTTACTGTGCTGAAACGAACGCTTACACGTTCGCAGTCTTCTTCGAGGTCCACTTCTTTCGAACAGAACTGTTGTTCTGGTCACTCACCATGTGCCACTGGTCTTGCCTTGTGCGTGCACCCCAAAGTCGGATTCGTTGGCTCATCTTGCTCCCTAGGCGCTAAGTATGTGGTGCAGATGAAGGACGGCCGCATCGACTGCCAGGGAACCGTCCAGGATCTACGTTCTCGAGGCCTTCTTGAGCATATAATCGAAGACGCTCTGCAGGAAGGGACATCACGCATAGCACCGGACGATGAGAAGGAAGAAGACAAGGAAGCAGACAAGCCGGAGATCAAGATTGCCCGGAAACTCGTTGAGGAGGAGCGCCGGGTCACAGGCCGGCTCCAGTTTTCTGTATACAAGGAATATGCCAACACCGTTGGTGTCCTGTTCTGGACAACGTCCCTCGTTTTGGTATTCGCCTCACAACTGATCGGCTTGGGCGAGAGGGTCTGGATCAAATTCTGGGGCGAAGCTTACCAAAGCGGGATGTGCGTGGCTCATCATTGGCGTACCGACTCTTTTCTTTTTTCTTTTGCTGACGAGACTAGCGCCCTCGACCGACCGCTCTTTTATGTTGCCGTGTACACCGGAATCAAAATTTTCGGGGTTCTGGTGAGGATTGTTTCGGCTCTGGTGGAGCATTTCGGTGCTTTGAATGCGGCCCGAAAGTTGTATGAGTGAGTCCAACTTTTTGCCAACGGAATCTGTTCTCGCTGAGAATTGATCGAGACGGATGCTTTTTTCTGTCATGCACGCGACACTCCGGTTCCATGACACGACGCCTCAAGGCCGACTGCTGAACCGCTTCGGGAGAGATGCGGAGATCGTTGACAACGAAATCGCATGGTAAAGTCTCGTCCTGGGGCATGTAGATGTACTCGCGTGACATCCTCTGCAGGAAAGTAGGCGCGCTCAACTCTGCCGTCGGGGGTCTACTCGTTTCTGTTCTCACTGTGATGTGCGTGCCCCTTGGGTCTCGTGCCCAGATGGCTCTAACTATCTCAAAGAGGAATCTTCCCTGCTTTCCTGGTCATCGCAGCCATAATCGGGTACTCTTACGTCCGCATCGCCGTAGGATACATCAGCTCGGGCCGAGATCTCCGGCGCATGGAGTCCAACAGTCGCTCACCCATATTCTCCGATTTCGCGACTCTCATAGATGGGATTGTGACTGTGAGAGGTGAGTTTCAGGGCCGTCAGTGTCGCATCGGGCTGATCAGCGCTCCGCAGCGTTTGCTGTGGAGAACCGGTGGCTCGATGGCTTCTATGAGCGCTTAGATGCTTCCCTGCAGCTTTTCTACGCGTTCTGGTTCGTCACAAGGTTGGAGATCTCTCTCTTGCCGCTGAAAGACGTCCTAGGATTGTCAATCGCTGGTTGCTCTTCAATTTCGATCTTCTGGGCGCTGCGGTATGCTGTGCTGATACGATGGACGAGCATTTTAATGAGGCTACTGTAGGCTGTTTTCGCCACATCATGCTTCGCGATTGCCTTTCTGGATCGGGATCCTGGTCTTGCTGGTGTAGCCATCACGGCCCGTCAATTTCCACTTTCCCGTCATGTGTCCAGCTGACGAAGACTTAGTCCGCTTTGACCTTCAGCAAAGGAGTGTACAACACTATCAGTTTCTGGACCGCTCTGGAACTTGATCTGAAGTGAGTCTTGTCAACAAGGTCCTGTGGCGCGCCAAGTGTGAATTCATCAAACAGCTCTGTCGAGCGCGTGACCGAGTACATCGACCTTCCGCAGGAACCGGCTGCTGTGATAGAATCTGCGCGACCCCCTGCGTACTGGCCTTCGTCATCGAGCTCTGATCTAGTGCGGCTCGAAAATGTAGCGGTCAGATATGCTCCAGATCTGCCCCCAGTTCTGCGCGACGTTTCGTTTGTCTTGCGAGGTGGAGAGCGCGTCGGACTCGTTGGCAGAACGGGTGAGTCCCTGCCCCGACTAACAAGTCGCATCCAACCATCTGCCTGCCCAGGGAGTGGGAAGTCGACTCTTGCGACGGCGATCTTGCGATTTGTTGATCCTTGCGCGGGAAGGATCTTGGTCGACGGATGGGACATCTCCCAAATTGGAACTTATGGTTCGTGTTTCAGTTTTTGGCTGTATGCATCGCAAATCATGGCCCGGCAGATCTCCGCTCCCGTATAACATTCATTCCACAGGATGCGGCCCTGTTCTCGGGGACCATCAGGGAAAACCTGGATCCATTTGGTGAACATGTGACTATGATTGATTTGCACATTCAATTCGACGCCTGACAGCTCATTTAGGATGATCTAGCTCTAATTGATGTTTTGCGTCGGGTTCAGTTGGGTCCAGAGAACGTCAAGCTCGACACCGAAGTCGCTACTGCAGGCGCCAACTTTTCGCAGGGACAACGTCAACTCGTTGCTCTTGCCCGTGCGCTTCTTCGGCGTAGTTCTATTGTCATCCTAGATGAGGCTACCAGCAGCGTTGACTTTGAGGTGTGCTGTCTTCGAAAGATCCGTCCCACGCACTGCTGAAAGCCCGGATGTAGACTGACACGAAGATTCAAACTTGCATCCGTGAAGAGTTTGGCAGCGCACTTTTGATCACAAGTGAGCATAATCGAGACTATCCATTCCTTTTGTCGCTGACCCTTTTACCAGTTGCTCATCGGCTGAAAACAATTGCGGATTACGACAAAATCGTTATTCTCGATCGAGGAGAGGTCGTTGCTATCGGTGGGGTCCTGGAACTCATGCAGGAGAACGAGATCTTCAGGGAAATGTGTCTCCAGACTGGGTACTATGACGATCTCGAGGCGATGGCCCGGGTCAAGCAAGAAGTAGGATAATTACGCTATCACTACGCGTAATCTGTGGGGTCGGGGCACAGCCACGTATCCTCTTACGAATGACCCCCGACATCTATGGAACGCTTCTGTGGTGACGAGTTGCTCAGTGCCCTCACCGAGCAACACTCCCTCTTCTTGATCGCTTCATTTCGAATACTGCGACGGTCGTCGCTGTCTGCTTCAGCTTCCGTAACGCTATTAGACGGTGTCACGATCGAGGTCGAACTGACCGGAAATAGCGGCTACTCAGTCCGTCCTGTTTGCAGTTCCAAGTCCGATCGCCTTTCATCTTCTCATCGCCTAGGTCGTTTCCGGTCACAAGATTGCATCTTCCCCGAAGCAGCCCGAGCCCGAGCCCGAGACCTTCGAAAGTATCGAGCAGCTGCTAAGCTCCATCAGCACATTGTATGCACAAAAGAGGCAGGATGCCTTAATAGCTGCGTTGGAGAGGAGGATATCAGATTAATGCAAGGCACGCGCCCGCTCCGTGTGTGTGAGTCATCGCTCGGTCGACAACGGGCTCGGCATCGCACTCAAGCCAATATGCATGCACAACAGGTCCGCGGCATCGCACGGTATCGCTATCTATCCATAACATGCTCGCGATGACACAAAACACGACGAGTCTGTCACCAGCCGTCCATCTATTGCAGCTCTACCTTCATCTGCTCGTTACGAAAGCTGCCCGTCTTGGCCTTCTGCGCCAGGGCCGCATCGTACATCTCCCGCGTGAAAACATATCCATCTCTGCGCCGCACCTTGGCGATGATGCCTCCAAGCCACTCCCTCTCCTCTTCATTGCGGATGCAATTAGCCCACCAGCGATCCATGCTGGAACACAGCCCAGAAGTGTCTAGCTCCTTGTGCTCGCTCTGTTCGTTCAGGACGTGCAGAAGGAACGGGGTGTTCAGGCGCTCGAAACCGAATTCAGAGAGGCATTTGAGGATCCGAGAAATGCGGAGATAGTTGTGAGATGATCCTGGTGCATCCGGCGGCATGGCATGAGCACACGGAGTCGGAAGGACTCATACGGACTGAGCTGGACTCACGGACGAGGTTCTCGTACCGCGGCTGGTAGTTGCGTGGCGGCAGGACGCGGTCTATGGCCCCAGTCTCCGCGGACACTAGACGCATACCGTAGAACTCGAGCATGAGTCTGTATGAAGCCAGGAGGCGCTCCAGCGCACGTGGGTCAGACGTGAGCGCGGCCAGCTCGTGCGGTTGCAGCGGTTGGGACTCGTAGTTCATTCCGTGCTCGCGGATGGGGAACAGCCATTGGATAAAGCCGTGTTTGCGCTCGAGCTTGGTGTAATCGCCTTGCCATCTTCATGAGAAAATGCCATCATGGGTTGTGAGAAAGCGGGCGAGGGGGCTGCGGGCGCACTGCTCATGGATCTCCTCAACCAAGAGGCCGTCCGGCCGGGAGCGAAGCGTGTTGGAGTAGAATCCCAGGTTGTCGGACTGGCGCGTGTCATCGGTGCCGTGGGGATACCCGTCGAGAAATTCCTGGACGTCGCGAGGGAGGGATGCCATTTTTGCGGGTGGGATGTTATTGGACGAGGGGATGACGATGGAAGATGCTGATGCGCGGCGAAATGCGCGTCTGATGAGAAACATACTTACCGCCTACTTGCATACTTAGTACTTACCACCACGACAATCACGCACTCCCGTGCGAGTCCACCCGTACCCACGCTCACGCTTCCGGGTCCGCTTCTACTGGGGTTGTGCTCAGTGGCCGTCAGATGACTGCTGGCTGGATCTTCTGCGCCAGTTTCTTCAGGAGTTCTGTCTGATATGCACATCGAATAATGATAATTCTATGGTCCCTGCGGGCGCTTCCAGTCGTTTGCCGACAATTTGGCACTCATCGTCGAAACTTCGGTTGATTATGCCCCGGTCCGGGGCTGAAACGCTCGATTTCCTGGGGAGTTCCGACTACGCGCCGGCAGCGACCAGTTCTAGTGCCAACGAGGGAGGGATCAAGCCACGAATCTGGTGCCAGTGACAGTGTGTGTGCTGGTGACCCCGCGGACTGGCCTGCCGATCCCCTCTGTTCCTTAAAGAAGTGGAAGCTCTGCCCGACGCGGGGTTCTTAATCCCCAGACGTCAAACTACCTTCGCGCCCCAGTCCTCTTGGATTGCACTCGACGGGAGCGCAATTGCCTCGCTCGGTGCACACGTCTCCTTGTGTCGTCCCAGCTCGAGGTGCTGCCAGTGGCATTTCTCCGGCGGCCATGGAATCACGTGTCATCTCCTGGCGCTTAGGCGCGGCTGGTTAACCTAATTTATCCCCTGATTTTTCAGGCATGGGATCAGGGACTTGCCGCGGGCCGCGGTGTTTATTGAGCATGAAAGTATTGCGTGGGGGGCGGCTAGCCCGGGCCGCCGAGTGCATCCCCAAATGTGTGGTACCCAGATGGATTTCAGACGGATGGGGCTGAGATATTTGTGCGACATTCATCGGAATATAATACATCGCAGCCATTCCGCGGTCAAGGCATGTTGCTTATACAACACAACTCTGTGACATGTATGTAACCGTCCGTCAGTAGGTACCTGGTGGTCCAGCGGTGAGCTTGCACCGGGCCCCGTGACAGGCATCAGCGCCGCTGAATTACATACGGTCTGGAGGATTTGTATTGCAGCAGTCGAACAGCGCGGAGACTGACGCGGGCCTTGTACTCGGGACAATTCATCACGCCAGCGTGTTTGTTAGGTGTCTGAGTGTGGGGTAGCCAGTCCATTTATAAATGCGGGGTAGTCACAGGCAACGAGTCGCATGCTTGCATATCAATCCACGCCGAAACATGCGTGGACCGGCCGATGCGGGGTAGTATCACCCCTGCCGCTCAATCGCGACAAAAATACATCCACCCACTGATATCGGACGCGCAGCCAGTCAAAGCCCAGGTCCCCCACTGACAAAGAACAAAGATATTTTGCGCGCATCGAAGGGGCGTCTGTGTTGATCGGACTGAGCTTAGTCGACGGAAGAAGATGCAAGAATCGATGCAGCCACGGAACATACCGTTTGCCAGGCCTGTTTTTAGCGAGCCGCCCATCCACGTTCATCTGCTGGACAAAGGCACTGATGGATGACAAGGCCCCTTCAAAGGGCAGACGGATTTAATGATGACGACGATACCATTGTCATACAGAGCACTTTGTGCTCTGCATCCAGTCCGCCATGTAGGAGCCAAGGCTGATATCATCATCTCGATCCGCCGTGGCAGGCAGTTTGCGCAATCGCGAGAGATCCACAGAGATTCAAAGCACCGCTTCCATCAGGAAACAAGGACAGTGCCGGTGTAAAGGCGGGGGCTCGAGATGTTACGCTGGCCGGTGTGACACGGAGACACGGATCCGGAGGATGTCCGACCATCGACCATCGATTCGATAGGAGATCAGCAAGTAACCCATACGACAAAGCAGACGCTGAAACGTCGTATGGGTTCCCGTATGCAAACGAAAGTTCGCAGATGATTCCAGGAGGCGGAGCACGGAAAGCGATCGATAACCGAACCCGCATCAGTGCTGTACCCTGATCGCATCAGCATCGGGATTTTCCGCTATCTCTCCAGTTTACCATGTGCAACTGAGGCCCGCCACCGTCGCCCACGACAACTGTTTCCCCTGATTGAGCTGACTGGCTGCTGTGTGTCGTATCGTATCGTGTCGTATCGGGGCCTCGGCTTTGCGCGGTCAGACGCTCTCTGTCCAGTCATGACACCGGTTGTACGCCGATTGAACGTGAGATTGATTCAGACTAGGGAGATATGTGTTGAGCGACGCAAGACTGATCGCTTTGTCACGGTGTCCGCGGTTGGCGGGCCTCTGCGGACCGCCGTTCATCCATAAGCATCCACGGTCTTCCCCCATGCAACCTCCCGCAAGTTGCCGAAGATGGCGTTCCGTGGAAGTGACCACCGCGGCTTCCCATGCAGCCCATCACTTCCGCTACCGGACTGCGATAGGCTGCATCCGACATCGTATCTGCCTGTAACTGTCACTCAGACTGGGATGGGCCGGGCAGGGCAGGTCAAGGAACGAGGACTGCCTTTGCAGAGCATTACCGCCGTGTGCGGGAGGCTGATGCCTACTCGCGAGTCAATCCCAAACGCAAAACGACCTGACCTGTTCGGATTGGCATGGGTTGCCAAGATGGCCGACAGACTGATGATCCCCCCGCGCCGGGCTTGATTGGAGATGATCACGGGCAGAGGGTTTGGTTTGGGCCGTGCCTCCACGCGCTGCATCGCATGTTATCTACCCGGGATGGCTGATGGGCAGTATTTCCGCGGTCACAGAGAGTTGTCCGACATTAGCCCATAGGCGTTAGAACTGTCAACGCCCATCTGAGAGGAGAGGACGGCGCCCCGAGTTGGGCAGTCGGGGTGAAGCACCGGAGACGGAGAACAGGTGAGCTCACCTCGGATGAGATGCTGATTAAGCTCGTGAAGCCAGATCAGAGCTACGCAGAATGCGGGGGATCAACGCGTCGTCGTCGGGTCCCAGCAGGGCCCGATCGAGGCGAGCCTGAATCCAGCGTCAGCGTCACAGAGCCGGCCGATCGGCCTGGACGATCAGTTGTTGTTCATTTTTGAAGCACCAAGCATCGAGCCCTTGACAATGCGTCTTTGTCTTGATCGTCATGGGGCGTTGATTCTGTGTGCATTTCCGGAAGCACCATCATCGAGGACAAACACTAGCTCGAAACGAGAACAATAATGGGGACAAGACCTGCCTGCCTGTCACCTGTAGATCCTTTGAACCTGCAAGCCATATCCAATGCCATGTCTGCTCTCGAGCGCATTGTTCTCTTCTAAGTGGGGACTGGCTGCAGCTGAGACAAATCGGGCCCTTCGATTGTTCTCCAGTCCATGACGACATCATTTTTGACCGTCCCAGCTATGCTTGCTCGATGGTGGATTTCTGGCATCGACGCTCGTCGCCTAGCCACACATTATTATTGCTGATGACCCTGTGGGGTTGAAGTTGAGCATGACGAGCAACCGTCGCAATTCAATTAATCTCGGTGCCGAACCCCACAATGGTGCATGACATCCGCGACGGAACCTAGCGCTGGCTCGAATGATTGTGTCTTTTTCCCCAAGAACAGCGAGCGTGTCGCCCGAATTATCCACCCGGCCCGGGGGGCATATTTTGGCGCAGTGCAGGGCCAAATGTTCACGGCATCTGCTGCGGGGTGACATCGCTTGCCGGAAATATCCAACAGCGCTTGTCGGGAAAACACATTAGGTGGACGATGCGGCGACTGGCGGCGAACTCGCTTGCTTGTCCCTGGTCGCCACCGGTCGCAATGCGACGGTGATGGGGGTGGTCAGAGGTGGTCACATTCCGAAGGGTCGGCAGCGCCAAGTTCCCCGTCGTAGTGATTGGCCTGCTGCAGGTTCTGCTTACAACAGATAACATTCGTGTACTACACCAGAACTGAGCTTATCGAGTGGATTTAGGTAAATTGCCAGGTTGGGGTGGCAATGTTCGGGCAGGGATTTGCGTTGCAGGTGCTCGAGGTGGCGGTGGCAACCAAGGACATGCAGTTCGCGGGCCTGCAGATGTTCCCTCGCACCCCGGGTCTCGACAGTCTGAAGATACTTTCGGATGCCATTCGTGACGTCGTCCAGCATGTTTGTTGGTCCAGCCAGCGTCCCTTGTGGGTGCCAGCCACCCTCGATGTGCCGGAGTGCCGCTTCCGCGGGGTTTCAACTGGTGTCTTCGGACGGAAAACACGCAATCGCATCATGCCCGCCGCTCATGAGACCGCCGTTCCTCCCCGGATTCCAATTTCCGCAAGCGCTTTCGAATCGGCCCTGACCCCAGCGCGTCCCCAGCTTTTCCGAGGACCTGCCTGCACCGGCATGGTCCTTGGCGCGTTCTGTGTTTTCTAGCCCTGATTATTTACGTGTCGATTCTGTGCGGATGTCAGGTGGTCGATATGCTTAGAACCCCGGTCCCAAAGCGTTTTTTAACTCTCCCAGTCGTTCCGGGAGAGACTATATGTAATAACAAGCCCGCAGAACCTCACGGCTCGTAGCCGATCAAAATGTGTTTTTTTACGCCAGAGATGACACACACAACTTATCTCTCTCTCGCGTGGCCTTCTGTGGGGAATTTTCATGTAGCGAGGGTTCGGCGAACTGGACATCTCGGGCAAGCAGGGGCAAGCAAGCTAGTCATCATCCGAGAAAATCTGCGCGCGCGACAAGTGTCTGCACACTAAGTACTGAATTGAGCGAGAGGGTCGAACGTGGCTAGGCTGAGAACGCAGAGCGTTTTACCGAGGAAGACCTGGAAGCCTTAGCGTGTTTGCCGTTACCAGAGCGGGCCTTCCTCCCTCCTCCGAGATATTGGCGACTGCGGGACGTGTCAACCCAACGACGGCTGCTGATGGCCACCAGTCCGAGTACGACCTGCCTTGTGGGTCTAGAGCCAAAGCGTGCGTGCGTGATGCGCTATGTCTCGCGAGAAATTCTTTGATCTGGTGTTTCAAAACAGCTCTCTCCGTCTTTACCGAGATAGAGGAAATGAGATATCAGACGCGCGTCGACGGATCCAGAGCGAGAATGAGCGTCGAATGAAAGATAGTATCAAGAGTAACCCGGTGCATGGTGCAGTGCCAGCGAGGCGGGCGCAGGCGGAGGCACTGATTCTCCGAATGCTTTGACAAGGACAGTCCAAGAGCCACGGTCATGAGACGGCAGCTGCGAGCCGTTGCGTCGCAAAAACCGTATCGGGAATCCCGGCATTCCCTTTTGTTGATTGGTCCAAACAGGAAAATACAACGGCGGTCCGGGTGTGACGTGACACCGCGGCCCCTCGGTTGGCCGGACCACAGGTGCTCAGATCTTTTCGATCATCTGCCCAAACGAGATGCTCGATGAATCGGGAAGGGATCTGGGAGGGTGAGTTACAAAAGCAGGTCGCCGGATTAACCATTCACCTGAATATTCGCCCTCTCCACACCTCGTCGCTGCCACTATGGACCAGCACGACGCCAACTTCTGCGCCGTCTGCAGCAAGATGATCGAGCCCCGCCGCGCTCTCGTCCCCGTCAATCCTCTTCCTCCCCCTCCGTCTTCACCTCAACATCCAGATCAAGGTGCGCTATCTTGCGTCTTTTCTTTTCTTTTCTTTGCTCATTCTCGATTCCTTCCTCCCCCAGCGCGCCACAAGGGCCGCCGCAATGGTCTTGTCCACGGAACGGGGCGCGTTCGTCCCAACGGTTCTTTAAAGCATCCGCCCCAAGAGACCGTGAAAACCCGTGTCGAAATTGATCAATCGCCTGCCCCACTATTTTGCTCTGAGGCTTGCCGTCAGCAAGACATGCAGTACTTCCACAGCTCGTCCGCGTGTCGCGGCAGTGCCTCAAGCAGCTCATCGCACAGTGTCTCCTCCAATGGCCCTTCAGCACATGCCTCGCCCCCCAGTCGGGAATCTCGCCCGAGCACCCCCGAGTCGCGCTCTCTGGCAATCCTTCAGCGGGAGCTCAACATCCCCGACCTGCCACCTCGGACATGGGATTCGATGGATATCCTCCCACCTCGCTCTCAAGCTCCGAAGAATACCAACACCGAGTTTCAGCAAGGTGTCATGATGGCTGCTCGCCGCATGGAGTCCGTCTTCCCCAAGGCGCGCAAAGCCGGCGAGCCTGTTAAGCCGATGGAGGTCATCCCCGGCTGGAACGACGGCAGCCAAGCGTGGCGCCAGAGCACCTACAACTTTGCCCCGCCGCCGAAGACGAGAGCGGATGTGTTGGATCCTAGGAGCAAGGCCTATGGCACTATCATCGCCACACCTCACCGCAACAGCGGCGGTGTCGTTGCGGAAGACCCGCGCATGTATGATATGGAGCCCAGCTCGCCCACCTGGTCAACAGCCCCTTCGAATGCCTCATCCTCTTCATCCTCATCCTCATCCTCTAGTAACTCTGCCCTCTTGTCCTCCTTCGAGGACTCCTTCACGCGTCGCTCATCATCACGCATGTCTGTATTCTCGACGTCATCCTCCGGCTCATCGCCTTTCCCCATCTCCTCGTCTCTGCCGACTAAGACGCGGCCTTTGTCTAATTTGTCTGCCGGGGGCATGCTGCTCGTACCCGATGTGCTTATGAAAGCACCTGGGCGTTCATCGACATCTTCCTCCCTTTCCTCATTGTTGGAGCCCTCTACCGGCCGGTCGACTCGTCGCCATTCATCAGGAAGCTTTGCCGGCTATCGCATGCGGAGTCCGCTATCTCTGCCCTCATCTTCCGTGACAGGCTCGTCCAGCGATGATGAAGAGCTAGAAGGTGACGAGGACGCGTGGAAGCTCCCGAGACGACCTCAGATCGAGAGTGCGCCCCCTCTATCGCTTTGGTGTTTAACATGCTAACGTTACTGCAGCACGCTCCTGGTCATATGACAACCAGCGCACTTACCCAGTGATGCCCATGCCTCCTGTCAAGGAGGTGCGGATCGTCAACGGGGTTCAAGTCGAGGTGGAGGTTCCTCGCCCGCTGAAAAAGCTGTTCACGTTTGCGGAAATCCCGGTGAACCCTTGATGCGTCGGCTGTGACCACGAACCGACACGAGCTACTCTATCCCCGAGCGTCACGACCCATACCCAGCGCGTCTAGTCCGTTGCATTCCGCATTGCATCTTCACACCATTACCCGCATTCTTTCCGCCACAAACACATCAGCATCCATCCGCATTCGCATCCATATTTTCCGGGTTTCGGGTTCGGTCCGTTCTGTGCATTGACACAGACTTCAATCCATGTATGTACGACTAGGTACTTTATTCTTACTTGTTTGGTACTTTACTCGACGGTTTTTGGGGGACTATTGTACGTACGATGAACTAGTTTTTCAGGAGAACAAAATTGTACATAACACACACTTGTATCCAATGTCATATCATAGCCTTGTAACTTGCTTGTAACCGTGGTTTCGTCTATGGGGCCCGTCGTGCCATTTAGTCTTTCATCTCCTTGCGCCCAGCCATGACGCGCGAGCTGAATCGAGTGGGATACAGCAGTGGATCATATGCTTGCATGCGACGTCATAGGAGCAGCGACCGGACCGGATGCACAACGCGCGTAGCAACTGCTGAGCACGAGCTGAGCATGCGGATAAACGACGGGGCCCGCCGGTCGAGGATGAGCCGCTTTGCACTGCATGCACCTCCTGCTCAGGCGCGCGACCACATGCTTTCTTAATCTAAGGGCAAATTGACTCGGCGCGCCCTTGAAACAAGGGGCGAAAGCACCAAAAAGGAGCGCCGGATGTTGTGACGGTGGCGGTGCTATGAGCTCCGATCCGCCCCGACTCGTTAGCGGCAAAATGTCGCTGATGGGTCTGATGAGGCCCACGGGGAGCCGGGGAAAGGGCTCGTTCCGTGACACCCGCGTGCGGGGTCGGGATATCCCGGGAGCGACCATGTGTTTCCACGTGGTTTTCCTTTTCGGGAGCTGACCTCGTATCTCCGGGTATCCGGGAGCGGCCCGCCGGTCTGAGCACGAGCGTGCGTCCTTTGTGAACGGGATTCGGTATCTGGAGTCATCGGCTCAAACAGGAGGAGTCACATTCTGTGTGTATGTTGTTGGGAACAGCCGGCTCCACGTGCACGTTTTTTTCTGTTTCCGTTGAGCTGCTGCACTGAGGCGTTATCGCAAGGTCTGCCATTTAAGTGTGCCTCACTGCAGAAAGGATGTGCGCTGTCCGCATTGGCTCGGCCCAGGGTCAGCCTCGAGGCATCTGCGTGTCGGCTCGGTTGACTGGGATCGCAGCCCCATTCAAGTGCGCGCCACTGGCTCTGCGTTCACAGCCTATCACCGGATGCACGGCGAGAAACTAAGAATGGGATCCGCCTCCGAGCGCTGCAAGGTCCATCAGCGTCCGTCCGACATTTCGCCGCTGAGTCACAGTGGCGGGCGGACACGAAACTAACCCGCGCCCGCGTCTATTCGCGGGGACCAGTGGGCAGCTGAGAGCTTCGTAGTCTAATCTGGGCATCGATACTTGATTCCCCGAGCTTATCAGCCTCGCACGATGAGATATGATCCCGGGCGATCGAGGCTTCGTGGGCATAAACCGAGCTAAAACCGAAAGCGGTGCAGTTGTGGGGAAACTTCGAAATGTTCGAAGGCGCCCGTGTTTTGACAGTCGATGTACTGCAGAAGACGACAGAGATGTTCTTGGTCTTGGGTCGTCGGAGAAAGTATCCCATCGGCTGCTTGAATGTCGGTCTTTTGATGCCCATGATATGCGGTACTCCAGCCCCAAGCCAGCTCGGAGACAAGCGGAGATAGCCTGCGCGGCCCACCATCAGCTAGTGCGCAGCATTCATCATACAGCGGCAGGTTACATCGTGCGTCTATGCAGTAGTAGTGCAGTAGCCTCGATCGCAATGCGAGACAGCGCAACAAATGTTCCAGCTGTAACTCAAGCTTGATTGTGCCGAACTCTGTCCCGATTCGCACAATTCATATATCAAGGCCCACTAACTCCGCGAGCGGGGCGCCGTGCCTAGTGGAAGAATGTATTCCTGGATTTCAAATCGAGTAGGTGCTCAGTCCACTTCGACTTCGACCACACCTTCCCTCACGTGACTTTCTTGGAACGGGAGTTTTTGACGGCTTGGATTAGCTGTGCATTTTGCATGGCTTGCGCAGCGAATTGTTCTACCGACACGCAATTTAATCACCTGCCAGTCGTCGCGAGCAATTCGGGGGAGCTCACCTTGACAAAAGGCTTGCATGTTGTTCATGTGTTGATAATGAAGGCTTTTCACGCGTGCTGAAGCAAGATGCAGTTCCGATCGAGCCTCGCCTAATTGACCAGCCCGATGGGAGTCAGTTGGCGCTCCGACGCTCGATCCACGCGCACCACATTCTCGGCACATGTCGATAACTGCCAGTAATTTCCCCTTCACTTCGGCCTCAAGTTCGAGATTTTCCCTGTCATCTGCTCCATTCATTTCGAGCTCGTGACACTCCGAAACGCATTCCGCATGTTGCGCCTCCAAGAGAAGCTTGAGCGTCTCCAGCTGTTCACGGAGATCTGACCGCGACATCGACACACTTCCGTCCAAGAAAGCTGTGGCTCTCGCACGTGAGGGGGAATGAAACCTTGGCGCGTTCGCGTAACAGTGTCACAATCAGACGGAATGGTATATTCCAATGGGGCAAACTGTCCATTTACTATCCAGAAGGCGCCAGCCCGCAGGCAGCTGCTCAGCTGCGACGAAACCCTCTGCCTCCGACAAGAAAGGAGTGTCTGGGGACTGATCGTCCTCGGACGCTGCCAGAAGCGAAACAAGCCGTTCGTGCATCACATTGATATCCTCCGGCGTCCAAACAGAACTGGAAACCACGCCCGGTACTGGGCGCAGGAGCGACAGTGCAGCTTCCATGTCAGTGTTATCACCGCACAAGGCCTGCAGCAAAGCCGATGCACTATAAAATGATGAGGATGCGCGGCTTAGCACCACAGCAAGGACTCACGAGACACAGTTGTGCGCTCGATCGGGACCGATGCCCACGATTAGCGTGATGGCGAGGTCTTTCCTCAAATCAGCATCGTCAGAGTCCACTAGCCACATCGCCCAACGGGCGATAGACGCGTCGAAGCTGGCTTCCCGGGGAGCATCCGTAAGCAGATGAACAATGATACGGTCGGAGAGAACCGCGAAGAAGATGGGATGGAGTTTCCGGATCTCCTGGAGAAGGGGCGACCAGATCTCTGTCGCAGATGTCGGGGGTAAGAAAGCATCAGTGGGCAGCTCTCGTTTTCTGGGCCGCAAGCAGGTCAGCCAAAGAAAAAAAGGCAAGAGATAAGCAATGAATCACTTTTTGGATAGAGGGACAAGTCCGCCCTTCTCCATGAGAGCATCGGATAAGCGTTCGAGGGCCCATTTCTCCTTCATGTCCTGATCCGTCTTCTCCAGATTGCCCCAGCCCAGCTCCCCGATCGCAATGTTCGCGGTGACCATCGCCTCGGCTATCCAGCGCTCGATATCTTTCAAGATTACCCGCACCTCTTGGTGATATTGATTTTTGAGGGACTTGTCTCGTATGATGGTTTTCTGCAGAGCCTTGAATTGCTTCAGGACAGGACCGAGGGGTCGCAGGGGCGTAGCTTGGACGACCGGTGCGGTTGTTGGATTGAGGGTTGGAATGAAGTAGTTGTGCAGGAGCCAAGACATGGACTGACAAACGCGCAGGTCACAATTCGGTCGTGGGGATCCAGGGAATGAGACTCACTTCGCGGGACCCTTGGCGGAGAAGCTCGAGACTGGGAAGGTCCTCGTGTGTCGCGGCATGTCGCAGTTCGACAAGCCACGCCGGAAGGCCTAGCTGTGCCGCAATGGAAGCTATGGATCGCGCGTAGGCACCCAGTTGCAGTGGGTCGACGAATCCATTCACGAGTCGGATCAGGGCTGCGGAGTAGCTGTGCCGCAGAGAGAGGTAGTTTTTTGGGCGCGCGTTTTCGTTGTCTTGCGCTTCGACAGCGAGGAGGGACAGCGTTGACTCCAACGCGTGTGGTAGAGGCGTTATCATTTTCCAAGCAGACAGCTGGGGCGGGATAAATTACAGCGGAGGGGTGTGGTATATAGACTTGCACGATTGATAGCGCGGATTCTGAGGTCGTAATCATTCTCGTCGGTGTATATCCATGAGCACAGTTCATCTAATTCAGCGATCGTTGTCCAAGGCACTTTGCGAGGAAGCTTCATAGTCGCAGGAGTTGAGCGCAATAAATTTGGGTCGAGTTTTAGGGCTCCGGTCGAAATCAAGCCTCACGTCCAAGTCCAAGCACAACGGAGCGAGCACAAATTTTCAGCAGAAGAATCGAGAGATGATTGATGGGTGGCTGTGATTTTGACGCGTGCCTCCCTTGATTCCTAACTGCGCTTGCACTGCAGTCTGCAGTCGGTCCATGATCTTCTGAATCCGGGCCCCGCACCTCACATAAGATACCCATTTCACCGAGGCGGGATTCACTGCGACCTCTGCGGTCATGGACGTCATCAAAGCTGTTGAGACTTATGTCTCGAAACTTGTTTCGACGCCGTCATCCATGAAAGTTCTTCTCCTAGATGCACACACCGTACGTATCTCCTCTGTTTCTAATGTTATCGAGACCCACGCTCCGTTCAGACTCCCATCGTCTCGCTGGCGTCCACGCAATCCACCCTCTTGTCTCATCAGGTCTACCTCACAGATCGCATCGACAACCAGAAACGAGACCGTATGCCGCATATGAAATGCATCTGTTTCCTCCAGAGCAGCGAGGAGAGTCTGGAGGCTCTTCAAGTAGAACTCCGCGAACCAAAGTACGGAGAGTATTATCTCTGTCAGTGGGTGAATCGCACCTGTTCGACGCGTAACTGAATCCGCCACTGACGTGATGATAGACTTCAGCAATGTCCTGAGCAAAGCGGTTATTGAGCGGCTCGCGGAGGTTGATGAATATGAAGTTGTGCGAGAGGTCCAGGTGCGTCGTTTCAAAAGCACCGAGTAGGACGCGCTATCAACATCATCCAGGAATATTTTGCAGACTACTCTCCACTGCTACCAGCACTCTTCTCGTTGAATCATATGCCGACGGTGCAAAAGCCTCTGTATGGTTCCACGCCCAACGCGTGGGATTCAGCAGCATTAGAGCGTTCGGTTCAAGGCCTGACAGCCGTTTTGCTGAGCCTGAAGAAGAAGCCACAGATCAGATATGAGAAGATGAGTGGAATGGCGAAAAAACTGGCGGTCGAAATGCATGTACGTTCTCCGCAAAATGACACACATATCAATCCTGATGTTCTGCAGCATCGCATTCAGTCTGAGTCAGCTTTGTTCGACTTTCGACTGACTCAAGTTGCGCCACTATTGCTCATTCTTGACCGCCGGAATGATCCAGTGACTCCTTTGTTATCTCAATGGACTTATCAAGCCATGGTCCATGAACTGTTGAACATACAGAACGGACGTGTCGATCTCAGTATGGTACCTGGCATCAGGCCAGAGCTTTCCGTATGTCGTTCTCTATCAGTATCCGTGCTTCCGCTGAGGCGTATGACAGGAGATCACATTGACGACGTCCACGGATCCGTTCTTCCAGAGTCATTTTCTGGACACCTTTGGAGACCTGGGGACATCGCTGAAAGACTATGTGCAATCGTACCAGACACGATCACTTGCCCAAGCTCCGTCATCCATCAACTCTATCGGAGACATGAAACGATTCGTCGAAGAATATCCCGAGTTTCGCAAGCTCGGTGGCAATGTCAGCAAGCATGTAGCCCTAGTCGGCGAACTGAGCCGACTAGTGGAGCGGGACAAGCTACTCGAAGTGGGAGAGATTGAGCAGGGCCTCGCAACAAGCGCCGGATCCGATCTGCGCGTGAGTAACTGGTCTCCTCGCAGCATGATTTCGGGTAGCCGACTCTTTCTCGCAGAGCGTGCAAGCCTTAATCGGGAACCCGGTCATCAATCCATGGAACAAACTGCGACTCGTCATGCTGTACGCTCTGCGCTATCAGAAAACCCAGGCGGGCAATATCGCTTCCCTGATCAATCTGCTCTTGTCGAATGGGGTCTCGAGAGAGGATGCCCGAGTTCGTCTGACCTGAGTATTGCTTTAAATCTGCTAACATCGTACGCAGCTCGTATATGTGCTTCTCAACGTTGCAGGGGCTGACCAGCGGCAGGATGATCTGTTCTCGAATGAATCGCTCTTTGCCAAGGGTCGATCCGCGTTGAAAGGCCTGAAAGTACGCCGTTTCTGTTCTTGACTGGTTTGATGCTAACGGACTACAGGGGGTGGAGAATGTGTACACCCAACACAGGCCTCACCTTTCGGAAACGCTTGAGAACCTATTCAAAGGCCGTCTGCGAGATGTGAGCTATCCATTTGTCGAGAACCCGGGGCCTAATGCCTGGTTGCAACGGTCCGTGCTGTGCGGCATGTCCTAGGCTATCAGGTGCTTAAACCTTGCAGGCCTCAAGACGTCATTATATTCATGATCGGGGGAACCACCTATGAGGAAGCTCGGGTTGTGTCTTTGTACAACCAGGATCCCGTTGCTGCATCCAACGGGGCAATTCCTGCGGGCTCTGGGACGAGGCTTCTGCTTGGGGGCACTTGCGTGCACAACTCGTCGTCATATGTGGAAATGCTCCGTGCAGCGGCCACAACCTTCTCGTCCTCCGTTTACGACCCACCTCCCGAGTCCGCCTCCAATGCACCGGCCTTGAATCTCAATCTTGGTGGTGTGAATGTCAGCCTAGGTGGATCTACAACCGGAGTGTATCGCTCCAGTGGAGAGGGTGTCGGTGTCCAGACTGAGGGCCTCCGCGACGGCGTGATGAACTTGATAGGGAAAGTAAAACAAGGAGTAGACCGCATAGCTATCCCATAATCGTCTGTATCCATCTCCCGCATCACGCCCAGGCAAATCTTCGGATAGGGAAAGTGACACGTAGTTGCTACGTGATGAGTGATCACGCGGTCGTGAATATTCTATCACTCCTTGCTTCGCTATTCGACCGTCTGGTTTCCTTCTCTCTCTCTTCTTGCTCTACTTCTTATAACTGCGGACGACACTCCGCCCGGTCAAAATGGCAAAGGGACTTTTCGCTGGTCTTAAAGGCGTTGATGCCTTCGGCAAGGTCAATTCAATTTGTCCCGATCCAGCTACCCTTTCCTGACCATCCGAAAACGAACATGTAGACTTCGGACGACGTCAAAGTTAAGACTCGCACAGGCGCCTTCCGTGAGTTCCTGTCTTTCCACTCAGAAAGCTGCTTCAATTTGCCATAGTAACTCTTCTCGCAAGTGCCATTATACTGGCATTCACCACGATGGAGTTCTTGGACTACCGACGGGTCAATATCGATACCTCCATCGTTGTAGACAAGAGCAGGGGAGAGCGGCTCACGGTGAAGATGAATGTCACATTCCCTCGCGTTCCCTGCTACTGTGCGTGTCATGCTTCATTGCCATGTGGCCACGGCTTATGGTCGGCCGACAGTGCTCAGCTTGGACGTTATGGACATCAGCGGAGAGACACAGCGGGACATTACACACAACATCCTGAAGGCTCGTTTACAGGCCGACGGATCTGCTGTCCCCGCGGCGGTCACCTCCGAGTTGTCAAACGAGGTCGACAGACTGAACACCGCGCGCGGTGCTGACTATTGTGGCTCTTGCTACGGCGGTGTCGAACCGGAAGGCGGCTGCTGTAACACGTGCGAGCAGGTCCGACAGGGATACATCAGCAGGGGATGGAGTTTCTCTAACCCCGATGCCATTGAACAAGTGCGTTTGTTTTCTCACTCTAGTTTTGTAGAAGATGAACTCACTCCTTCTACTCAGTGCAAAGAAGAGGGCTGGTCTGACAAGTTAAAAGAGCAGTCGAACGAAGGGTGCAACATTTCAGGCCGGGTTCGGGTCAACAAGGTCATCGGTAACATCCACCTGTCACCTGGTCGGTCCTTCCAGGCCAGTGCACGGAACATTTATGAATTGGTCCCGTATTTGCGTGACGACGGCAACCGCCACGACTTCTCACACACCATTAATCACCTCTCGTTCCAAGGTGAAGTCCGGTCTACTTGCATCCTCCGAGCTCTCCTTCTCAACCCCCTTAGGGGACGATGAATACGATATGTACAAGGCCAAGATCGGAGAGTCGATGAAGCAGCGACTGGGTATTGGCCAGAATCCGCTGGACGGCAGTCGTGCTCGGGTTCGTTGACCTTTCAATCCTCTGACTGTTTGTCACTGACCTTTCTTCAGACTTCGAAATCCCAGTATATGTTCCAATACTTCCTCAAAGTTGTATCTACACAGTTCCGCACGTTGGACGGGAAAATTGTGCGTTTCGTACTGCCTAATCGTGTTATTGCTGGCGCTGACTTGCGAGGAAACAGATCAACACCCACCAATACAGCTCGACTCAATTCGAACGAGACTTGAAGGAAGGTGTGCAAGGTGACACCGCTCAGGGTGTCCACCTTCAGCACGGTGTCTCTGGTATCCCCGGCGCCTTCTTTAACTTCGAAATCTCCCCGATTCTCGTGGTGCACTCTGAAGTGCGACAATCATTTGCTCACTTCCTGACTTCGTAAGTCTATTTTCCGGTGCTGATCATCCTGAGACCTAACTTCTTGCCCAGAACCTGTGCCATCATTGGCGGAGTCTTGACCGTCGCCTCGCTCATCGACGGCATTCTGTTTGCCACCGGCCGTGCCCTCAAGGGTTCTGGATCGGCGAACGGGAAAATGATGTAGTTTGTATGTCGTGACACTGAATATCTATTACATCGGGTTTGGGCATGAGTACAAAGTCAATTCGACTTTTAAAAATAAGGATACACTATGTTGATACAGAAGACAGGTCAAGTGAGGCGCAGATCATCGTCTCTTAGCGGGCGTTTGATCTCGCAGCGCGACCTTTCGACGTTTTGTAGGGGTCACGTCCACTGCACCTGCGTTGCGTTTTTTCTGGCGCACGCTTTGAGCACTGGACCGACTGGCGGCAGAGGGGCCCTGCCAGACAGATGAGCACCTTGACAGGATCCAAGCTGCAGTAAGGCACTCACTGTAAATGCAAGCTCGTCGCCGCTTTCCTCTGCTCCATCAAATGCCTGGTCAAGAGCAGCCTCATTATCACTGCTCTTGGAGCTCAGGTCGTCGCCATCGTCATCTTCGTCTTCATCCTGAATGACCCTGCTCCGGCGCTTCACAGTCCGTATCGAGCCCAGATCCTCCTCATCTTGGTCTTCGTCGTTTTCCAGCGCAGAATCCTCCTCCTCCTTGACTTGAATCACGGCCTGTACGCGGCGTACGAAGATTTGTCGTGGCGGTTGAGCTGAGGTCTGCGCCTGTTTTGCGGCGGCGCCCTTGGATGGTTTCTGGAAAGATAATGCACCGTCGGCGTGATCAGGTCTTGAAGCAGAGGGTGGCTTGGTAAGGGGGTTACGGCGAACGCTCGCGCTTTCCGCGAGCAAGGCCGTATTTAATGGACTAGGCGGGAGAACAGATTTGTAGGCCGGAGGGCGCGTTGACGAGGAAGAACCCTTGATGTATTCGGAAGCATTGTGCGGCTTGGAGGGGGATTCGGAGAATGCGGAGCGGGATAGCTGCAAAAATTGATTGTATGGAAATCAGAGACAAGGCGATTTGAACGGCACTCGACGCACGGTTAAAAGCTCCGTAGACAGCCCGCACCGGTCCTGCTCAACACGAGTGTAATGATCTTGCCAGTTTTTGGCCTGTTCTTTCCAGTGATTAACTTCACGTCGAAGGTTGTCAATCTAGAAGTGCCTGGGGTTAGAGGAAGGTCACCGTGGACTGTAGTTAGACATGCCGTTGCCCTCATCTGTACGAGCTGTCGTCGAGGGCTATTAGTGTTCTGCAGCGATCACGGAGGACTGCAAATCTCACTTCGCGTTCGTACCCGGTCATTTGCAGCTCAGATTCGTGGAGGTTTTTGCGCACGTCGTCACGTTCAAGCTTCGCGTCTTGTAATTCGGCCCTCGAAGTGTTGAGTTCAACGCGCAAGATTTGCAGCTCCGAATTCAGCGCTGCCACCCTTGCCAAAGCCTCCTCTTCGACCTCCGTCGCCTGGGCAGAAGGTGAGCTGAGAAGAAGCTGACACAATTCACTGACCGCATTCAGTACAGTCTTCTGCACTAATCCCAAAACTTCAGTGATCGAATGTCTTGTCGCGGTGGACAGCATTGTGAAGTGGACCAAATTGGTAGTAGGTTACGGTGGCTGTCCGCGCGCATGTGCACGCGCTTGCTGATCGGATCAAACACCCAAGCGGCAGCAACAGTCGCCACGAACCCGCGTTGAGATTCGTATAAGCGCAACCTTACGTCTTGAGATGCGAGCATCGTACCCTGTTGATTTTCGCTACGATCGAAGAACAATATGCTAGCCAAATATTTGTCCCACTTCTTATCCTTAAACGCAGTGTCACACCGCCACCCTCGGGCTCCGGAGTCCGGGGACCGACGGCAAATAATGCGATGAGGTTAAACATCGTTCTTCGATAGAATCGCGGACTGCAGCTCCAGCATGGCGCGTGTAAGGAGGTGCATGTACATTCGGAAGTTGGACAGAACCATGTGTGGTTTAGCTTGGTTTGTGGGTGATGGGTTGCCGTTGATTTGGCCAAGTGCTTTCTGAGCGATCTCCCGATTTTGAAATTGTTCCGAATTTCGTTTCGCACAATCTCGCTCGGCCGAGTGGGCCTGTGTTGCTAGTTCCGCTCCCTCTCTCCCTCCCCCCACTTCGGGTCGAATACCCAAGCTCTCCGCTGGCCCCTTCACCCCTCGCCCAAGCGTGGTTACCCCGTCCCCCTACACGACCCCGTGGATAGCTCGCTATCCTTGACGACCCGCACGACATTGTAATCAAGGGACATATTCTGCTCTCAGAAGGTGCGTTGCTCCACTTTCCTGCCCGGCGAGCTCTTTAAAGCTCTTCCAAACACAGTGTTCCGACGGATTCAGCTATCCCTACCCATTATGACCTCTTCATCTCGGCTTCAAATCGACACTTCGGTCTCGGCAGCGCCAGTACCGTCGTCCTTGAATGCCAAGCCGTCGACAAACACTCTCACGGTCTCCAGTGCTAAACGTTCGCGACTCAGGAGCGCATCCAACGCCTCGTCCACGTCCTCCATCTCCATATTATCGCCACAATCTTCATCTACCAATGCTTCCGCTTCCACATCCTCCCTCCATCTTCCCATCAGAAGCGTCGCAGCTTCAGACCCGCAGTCGCGTCCCACGAGCCCGTCGGAATCGGTTTACGATGAAACCATACGCATGAATGTTCCCGAATACGTGCTTGCGATGCACGATTACGCTCCACAACATCAGACCGCGACTTGTCTGTCTTTTCGTGCTGGTCAAGTCATCCATGTCCTCAACCGCGACAATAGTGGATGGTGGGATGGAGAGTTAGAGGGTAGGAGGGGTTGGTTTCCCAGCAACTACGTGAATACGGACATCGAGACTTTTGCTGAAGAGGAGCACGTATCAACAGCCTCGGTGTGTTCCCTACACTGATCCGTTTACGTGCGCTGACTGGGCGATAGATGTCAAGAAGTCGGGGTCATGCGCATACACTCTCCGCAAGCTCTGCAGCATCTCATGACAGCTCGACGTCCCGCAGTGCTTCACATACCCGACGACCGTCAATATCAGAGGCTCTCGGTCCCGACATCGATTCATACTGTCCTCCGATCATGGTCCCCCTCCTCCACGGGCTTTCGTTACTACAGAGTGCCGTGCGTTCAAATCGAATATCTCACTTCCAACCTTCCACGGCGTGCATCATCTCCTGCGTCCGATCCGTGCTCTCCGCAACAGACACGCTTGTTCGCGACGCGCCGATACTCAGTCGGTTCCCAGCGCTCGCCCAGGAGCGACGAAGGATATTGTCTGTTTTGGCGTCTCTGGTCGCTCAGGCCAAGCGTGCTTCTGAAGATGGTCTCGATGAGGCAAGTCAGGAATCTCAGGTCGACGGAATGGTCCGTCTCGGGGGGCAGGTTTTCGCTAGCGTTCGGAGATTTCTCGCCGTCGCTGTTCAGTGTGGAATAGAGCTGCCGGAGAGAAGACAGTCGGTCGGGTCGCTCGCAGGTTCTACCGATACAGAAGCTGCATCGTGGGATAATGTGGACCCGGCTGAAGCTGAAGCATTGGATCCCGGTTTCAACCACTCCAATCGCGTGACACCAAGGAAGGAGGGCAGCGGACTTCGTGCTAAAAGTCTAGTCGATCTCAGACGTTCCACAAGAACATCAGTGGATGATGTGTCAACTCCGGTTCCCTTGCTGCCTACAGGAATTAAGCTTCCGTCGAAGAGCAAGGCAGAGCAATATCTGTTCAAGGAGCGTGTTCTTAGGCACCGATCGAATGGACACTCTGTGGACAGCACTTCTTCGTCGTCTTCGTTTTCGTCGTTGGAGGCTCCGCCAACGCGACCGTCGTTTCCTGTAGGACCCTCGACCACCGCACAGGTGATGGATGCCTTGCGCTCCACCCATGACCAATATCTGTCGTCAATTGCCGCCTTCATTGGACACGCACATTCGCATTCACGCTCCTCGCATGCCTCCAGCACCGGTCATATGTATGAGCTGGTCCGCGAGATCGTGGAGATGGTGTGCAAGCTTTTGACTATCGTCGACGCAGTTCTCCAGCATCGGGATATCCCAGCCAATAAGCTGTCGAATCTGCAAGCCGCCAAGGACGGACTCTACGATGTGACCAGCACGCTCGCAGAATCTGTTCGGGTGCTCACTGTAACGGTGGCACCGACCATGTCTGAGGAGGAAGAGAAGCAGGCGCTTTTGCGGTCAGCAACTGGGGCTCTCAAAGTCGGTGCTGATTGTGTGGCTGCAGTCAAGATGTGTCTGAGCCGATCGAGCGGGGAGCGTCCATTCATCCTCAATCTACCCAACGCTTCAGAAAGCATATCATTCACCCCCAGCAAGTTCTCGATCAAGCCTCCTCTCGCGAGATCAAGCAGCATGGGCGCTTTGAAGTATGCTTACGAAGAGGAGTCTACCCAGCCGACGCCCTCCCGAGCGTTGGCTGAAATTTCGTCTGGGTCGGAGAGCAGCGGGTTGTCCCACTCGAGTTCAGTGCAGTCGCAGGACACACATGTCACATCACCGGACAGCGGCCTCCACAGTGATGCACTGAGCGAGCTGCCGCCTCTCTCGCCGACGTCTCTCATGAGCGGGGACGATGGCACAACCTGGGAAGGCAGTCGTAACCACGCAAGTGAGGAAAAGGCACTGGAAGAGAAAATCTTGCGCGGAGAGCTGCCCTCTGTTCCACCCGAGGAGGCGGGCGCGCTGTTGCAAGATCCCGTTGCATGGATGCTATCGCATGACTACTTGACGGAAGATGTGGCGTACAACAACGACGGCCTCCTTGTCGGCGCTACACTCGATGTCCTGGTCGAGAAGATGACACCGCATGACAGCATAGTGGATCCTGCTTTCTCTGCTGTCTTCTTCTTGACGTTTCGGCTGTTCTCGTCGCCGATCGAGCTAGTCGACACGATTATCCGACGGTACAACCTTGTTCCGCCAGCGGGCATCTCGAACGAAGACATCCAGCTTTGGCAGCAGCGCAAGGGCATCCCGGTGCGGCTGCGCGTGTCCAACTTCATCAAGCTGTGGGTGGAAATCTACTGGCGGGCGGGTGTTGATGAGTCAGCCCTCGAGCCTTTGATCAATTTCACGCACAATGGTTTGGCTGTGATGTTCCCTGGCCCTGCACAGCGAATCAAGGACCTTCTCGATCTCCGGGTCAAGTCAGTTGTCAGTCCCAAGAGTGAACGCACGCGCGACCCAGGGATGTCGATCAACCCGCCCTTGGCGCCTCTGGTGGTGGGCGAGATCCCGCGGCCGTTAATGACCAAGACGCTCCTCTCGCATCTGCGGTCCAGGAATTTTGCAGCAATCGCTATCACGGATTTCGATGCGCTGGAGCTTGCGAGACAGCTGACGATCATGGAGTGCAATCTCTACTGCGCAATACAGCCCGAGGAGATCTTGGAGACTGGGCAAGAAGGAGCCAAGCCGCCTCTTAACGTCAGGGCCGTCTCTTCGCTGAGCACAGCCATCACTGGCTGGGTTGCAGAGAGCATCCTCAGCGAACCTGATGCGAAAAAGCGCACGCTGCTCGTCAAGTTCTTCATCAAAGTCGCTGATGTGAGTGCTTCTATTGATACCAGCTGTAATCTAACCTTCTCCCACAGCGGTGTTCGTCGCTGAACAACTTCAGCACCCCGAGATCGATGTTGGCTGCTCTAGATTCCTCAACCATCTCGCGCCTGCATCAGACCTGGCTTGTGAGTCTGCTCTGATGTCATTCCTACCAGGCGCTCATCCTGCGCAGGGTCTACCGCAGAAAAACCGTGCGCAACTCGAGACATTGCGACGTCTAGCAGACCATTCCCGCAACTACCACGAGTACCGTTCAAAACTACGGAGCACTGCTCCCCCTGCTGTCCCGTTCCTCGGACTATACCTGACCGACGTTACGTTCTGCCGAGAAGGCAACCCATCCCACCGAACTTCTCCTGTGAATGCATCGAAGAAATTAATCAACTTTAACAAATACCACAAACTAGCTCGGATCGTGCAAGGCAAGTCATGGTATCGTTGAGTCACAGGGAGCGCCACTGAACCTATTCTCAGACATGCAGCGATTCCAGGTCCCGTACCATCTCAGGGGAATTCCTGAAGTTCAACAGTACCTCACTGGCGCGTTTGAGATGTCCAAGCACCACGGAGATCTCCAAGATCTGTATCGACGAAGGCGAGCAGTACCTCCTTTGCTCACCCGATCGAGACTTATCTGATCACAGCCTTCTCGTCGAACCACGGCAGCCGGCAGACAACTCGGCAGCCCCGGATATGCGACCTTTGTTCGGTTGGGCCAGCAGGTCAACGGCCCCGACACCTTCATGAGGATCCGCGTCGTCTGTTCCAGTTGTGTCCTCCTTTGCTCTGCATGCCACATCCTAGCCTCTTCTTTCTGGATTCATCTCGCATATGTCATTTGTTCATATCTGTCCTGCATATTAACCATTATTGTTGTTATGTCTGTATCCATACATACTGTTCATCCATGTCATTTCCGACGGACGATTGGTGGCTGTGCACTATCTCTTCTCATACATTAACCACCAGACCAATGCACTTGTCGCGTTTACGTTCCACTTTGCCTCGCGCGCCGCGTCGGTTCTTCGCGTCAACACAAATCTCGCGAAATAAAGCGAGCACGAGCGCGAACGCGAATGCGAAGCTTCCGGCAGGCTCTCCGTCAACACCGAATGAACCAGGCGGTCGGGGCGATTTCAGAAGTCCTTGGTTCTTCAAAGCTGTCGGAGTCGGTAACTTCATTGTCATTCCAGGTGCGAATAGCGAATGACACTCCTGCGCTCACTTGACTGAATGAGCATACACCAAGCTGTCGGCATCTACGCGTTGTTTTTCTGGGACTGGGGAAACGACGACAGAGAGACTGTCGTGCAGCCCGTGCGCTACGTCTTGATCTGGTCATTCTTCCGCTGAGAGTTCTGTTCCAGGCAAGAAGGTGGCTGCAAGAAAAAAGGGACGCCTTCTACGGTGTTTCGTCCGAAGCGGACGGCTCTTTGGATGCCCCTCCCCTCGACACATCGAGGCTATCGACTGCTGGGCTGCCGAAAGGCTTTTTCAAGCCGTTCTTCCGCGTTCTTGGAATCCAGCCGGGAGGGCCTGCGGAAGTCGCGGTGTGTTTCAGTGTCGTCTGGTTCTTCGAGGAAGCTGAAACTCTTAATCAGGGCTTGCAGAAGAAAGACTTGGTGATGTCGTTTGGAGAGACTCCGGTGAGAGACATGGCGCCGAAAAACGTACTCCCAGATGATCCGGGCCGCCACGGAACAAGAGGTTTGTTCGTTTTCCGAAGATGGAGCGGAGGGCTTAGAAGCGTGCTTCAGACTCCCTTGGAACTACTTGTTCTGCGAGACGGAAAGCATCTTTTGCTCCTGCTGACACCCACACAAGAAGCTGGATTGGGGTGCGTTATCTTGGAGTTTTACTTCTATCTGCTCACGAACCACCGTCTCAGATGCAATTTCCAGAGATACCAGCCGGAGAAGTCACGCGCGATCGGAGAAGCTAATATACATTGGTTTACGAGGCTGAGTACATACTATGCTGCCCGGCGACGGCGCCCAATAATCAGATATAGTGCAGCCCGGAATTCAAACAGAGGGTCGTCGGACTCGTCGATCCCCTGTATGCGGGGGATGGGGTCGAATATGATCTGCTTTTGCGCGACAGCATTGTCTGGGACGAGCGTGTCCAGGGAGAAGATACCTAGCACTATCTTCTGTCTGTCTGCAGGCCATGCTACCGTCGTGTCATCAACGTTGTCGCCGTCCTGTGCGACTTGCAGCAGGATCTCAAAGGAGATAGGGCCCCGCGCGATGCGCGCCTGAAGCTCGTCGAACAGATAGCTCTCGCCCTTGCTTTGGCCGTCACTTGGTCGAGATATTGCGCGCCTGCGCTTGGAACGATCGAATATCTCCCGTAGCGTGTCTCCCCCGTCCGGCTGGTGAACTTGAAAGCGTGCAGTGCGTAGTACGCCTCGTTAGCGAAAATGGTCGAAAATGGTTTCGGGGTCTCGACAAACGTCTTTGCCGCCGGATGCGAGACCAAGAAGTCTGCGACTGAGCCCTCAGCCGATGCCCTCATGAATTCGAGGAAGCCCCGGCCGTCGTGAGCGGAAATGTGGGGGGGGATCCCAATGATATCCGTGTGTTTGTGCTCGGCGAGATTGAAGCGGGAGCGGACCCCTCGTGGGTTTGCGTTCGGATCGTTGTCGGGAATCAGAGGCAAGCCCGTTGAGCTCGAGAAGCGAGCCGTCACGGGCGTGGAGGCTTGGTGAAAGTGGGGCGCAGCACTGAGCGCAGCCGCGTCGGGAGTCGGTGTGAATGATCCCGTCAGCATCACTCCACGAGCATGGATGGCTGGGCGGAACCCAGGATGCAGCTCAAACATCTGGTCGAAGAGCGCGATGATTCCTCGCTGGGACATGTTCAGTCTCTTCTTGAGATGGCCAGAGGCGGATGCTTGCCTGAGAGTCACAAGCTTCTGGTCAGAGGGAAGAGGCAGGTCGAGGTGTTGAGCTGGAGTTAATTCGGGTTTATAAAGACGCTCCACATCGTGATTCATTCCTATTCCATGGCCAATGGATGGATCGCACATAGAGGGGGATGGCGTCAAGAGGATGAGATCATCCGCGTTCACGCGACGCGTTCATTAACGTGATCTACTCACGTGCCATGATTACGCT